>JAHWFP010035091.1:67429-140279 GCA_023313725.1 Lithobius niger | reverse complement strand
AGAAAAACAATTCATTTCCCAACATTTGGTTTAAAGCACATAGAACCTTTTGGCTTCATACCCTCGAAATACCCCTCCTGCAGCGAGTAATTATCAATGTTTTTGAAGCACTCAGGTTTTGCTCCCTTTAATTCGCCCGTGCATCTGTTGGCACTAAGCTCCCTCGCCACTTCGTGGTTCGCAGTCTTAATAATTAGCCAAACAAGCAGTCATGAGTTAGGAGTAAAACTTTTGTGCTCCAAAAAATTATTGACAACTACCCTGCACTAGAGATATTAGCTATGATAATTGACCACATATAGTATTATCAGATAATAGTTTCACCTAAGTCCTTTGATCTTCTATTATAAATGTGGTGTTACAGTTGCATATACCACTCAAGCCTTCATGTATGTTATCAATCACTCATTGCAAGCTTTTGGTTCCTTTTTACTGTTTGGAAATGAAATTCGTGAATGTGAAAAATTACAAGTATTAAAAAAGACTTCTGTGGTTTTACTTCCTGATAGGTGATAATTGTGATGATGATGTTTAGTTTTATGATGTGTACCTCTATTTGGCGTAGCGATACTAGCCCCATCACATTTCGTTAAGCAACCTGTAATTTCGTTTGCTTCGCCACAGTTGTTTCGTATTAGGCCTAAACCACATTTTAATGCTAATACACCACGTTAAACGTACCCTGACCGAAAAGCATCGTCATGCTTTCGTAAAAGTTCGACAATTTATGAAATTGACTTCATTGCCCTAATACGGGCATAACTACTCCATACGCTGCCAAAACCAGCCTTGTCTTTGCATTACCGAAACCTGACGTCATTTCCCTTATCGGGGCATAATAAGAATGAAAGCGAAATATGCATCCTCTAAGATAGATACACTCTATAGGTCTATGGTTTGTTTGTCGGAGACCATTCAGAAACAAGTAATTCTTCTTCAACCTGTATAATTACAGAAGCAGAAATCTCTGATGTGGTCTTTTTACAGTGGTCTTTTTCCGTGTAAGTCAGCATGGTGCTCTTTTTGGGCAAAGCAAACAAATATTCTCGGCTATAATACCCCGAGTGGTTCTATAAAATCGATAATATAAGCGTTTTAGCTCAAAACTTCTTTATATGTTTAAGGTTTCTATTTCGATTTAGAATTGCGATTATTGATTTGAGAAGTAAATTTGATTTACAATGTTTACTTTAACAATACTTACAATGTTTTCTCCTAATTGGCATAGTGATACTAGCCACAACCGCCTTACGTCGTACTACCTAAAATTTCGTTTGCTACAGCATTGCTATTTTATATTAATATCAAGTAGGCCTAAACCTCACTTTTATGCCGCTGCTATACGATGTTGGAAAGTAAAACTCCAAATGCTGATGACAAGCATCTTCGTGTTTCGTTAAAGTTTACGATTCTCGATGTCACTGCTCTAATATTAGCATAATGATAAGGAAAGCAAACCGCTTCGTCTGAGTGAATATACCTTGTATAGATCTGTGGTTTATTTGTCAGTGACTATTAATTGACGAGTAAATCTTTGATTTTGCATAATAACTGAGTAGAGTGGTATAATCTTTTCAGTGCAAGTCGTAGCCTCTTCAGTGTAAGTCAAGCATGGTGCTCGTTTTATGGACACAAAACAAAATTCTCGGTTATAATACCACGAGTGCTTCTATGAAATCGATAATTTGTGTATTTTAGCACGAAACTCCTTTCTAGGTTTAATTTCCCGAGACCGAAGAACGAGGGAAATTTGTTGGAAAGGACTTGAGTGCTAAAACGCACAAATTATACATTTCATAGAAGCATGAGTGGAATTCGGTTAGAGAATTTTTGTTTTTCACCCCGCAAAACGATTCTCTGAAGTGACTTCGTCTTAGGGTTTCACTTTCGATTTGCAGGGGAATTATCAGGAGTAATAGCCCTAGAGCCTTTGTGGAAAATACGGCTACTGTTTTCGCACAAAGCCTGTAACCTGACATTAAAACTAACGAATGCTAATTATTTTGTAATTATATGGTATAATTTCAAATTAATTAGCATGAGTTAGTTTTAATCTGGTTACAGGCTGAGTGCGAAAACATTTTTAGTCGTATTATCCAAAAAAAGCAAGAGGGCTAATTTACTGGAGTATATCCCACTTCAAAATAAATAATAACAAAAGGATTAAGCACAATATTTGTAGTACGGTCGGTTAGTATGCATACTACGAAAGGCCACAGTGGAGAGTATTATAGGTACTCACTGCGGCGTTACCCTACGGTTCTTCAGCTTCTCGCTGTGGGCCGTAAGATAAGTCCCGTTGTAGGCAGAGCTTGGTTACGAGCCACACACGGTCCTCCTACTCTAGCGCCCACGCAGTCCCTAAGAACTGTCCGAGGTCCGTGAATAGTTTGGAGTCTAGCAGGAGGTGGTAGGTGGAAGCCCCTTTAAATGTAAGTAGGATGTCGGTAATTAAGTAGCAAACATCAACGGCCCCAAAAGTTTTTATTCTTCTGGTCAGGGAGACAAGGCATTTAAATTCCTGCGTGCTCTCGCTTGGCATACATAATTCTGGGGAAAACTATTCATGGTAATAAAACCAACATCTCCAAGGTTTAATCTGGCAACTTACGGATTACCACAGCAGTCCAGGGCGTGTGTCATGGGCTGGTAAACTCGATCAGGGATCAGCAGACGAGAGATATCTTGCAAAAGATGGAAAAACAGAAGGCCCAACATGGCAAAGATGGCTACCGCTTATTACCTCGGCATGTTGTCATGGAGCATGACCTCAGTAACGCGGCTGCTCCTTAACAGTTTCTTCAGAAGAAAAAAAAACTCTGCTCCAGGCAGAAAAACGCAAAGCGAGAGCAAAACAACAGGCAACAATACAACATCCAAGACGTAGGTACAACCATACAAAAGGTAACAATTAAGAATCAATCAAGGCTGGCTTCTTTAATTACAAAATCGCCAGCCAGATATTGCAATCGATTGCATAGACAACATTGTTGCACTTACATTGTTACAAGAAATGCCGTATCAAGATTGCACTAGGCTTCAACCGTCAAGTACTAACAGAAAAACGGCTAGTATTAATCAAGATCAATATTGCAATGTTGTCCAACATTACCAGAGGAAGAATAAATGTGGTGGCGGTGCAGGGACTGCTAGCACCGTCCCACAGACCCCCCCCCCCCCTCCCTCACTAAGGGAGTTAGGGTGACATATTCGTGAGAATTAGTACACTGGGGGTGTATTTTCGTTAGTAAATAGTTATTAGGAAAATAATTGGCTTTTACCAAGCAGTATCTCTCTTAACTGGAATTAAACAGCAAATAAAATCAAATTTTGTTAATAACATTAGTAGCTAAAGGATATATTAGTTTTGTACACTCTTAAGATCAACAAATCGTCTAAAGAGATTCCTAACCTAATCTATTAGGGCCGTTTTATATATATCTCTATTCCTCTATTACATCAACATCTGGTGGATTGGGAGAAGACCCATTAGTCGTCTGGAGGTTGAATTCCCCGTGGAAACGGAGCAGTCTATCCCTGGGTTCAGCCCTTGTTAGCAAATCTGCCATTAGGCCCTCGCCAGCCCGAGAGGCCAGAGTGACGGCGCGCGACTCCACCAAACCCCTAATATACCAGACCCGTCTAGCAAAATGCCGTGTCCTCGTACTTGTAGACAGACAGTTGATCAAATCAATAGCCCCTTGACTGTCCGAATAAATTACAGACGGTTCATTTATCTGGCGTGTGAGTTGGAATTCGCCAAACATCTCCCTAATCCAAGCTAAGTCTTTACAACATTCCGTCATTACCATCAACTCCACCTCCGCGCTACTGAAGGCTACCATTTTTTGTTTAGCGGATTTCCACACAATGAGGCACCCTAAAGTTTTCATGGCATGCCCAGACAAACCCTTACAATTATTGGTGACCCCCCATGTTGCGTCAGAATACCCAATGGTCTTGTCAGTACTTCACCCAGGGAAATAAAAGCCCGTAGTGTTTGGTGCCTTTTAGGTACCTCACCACCCTTTTCGCACCAATCCAATGCAGTTGCTTGGGGCAACTGTTATATCTGGACAAGTTAACGACAGCCTGGGCAATATCTGGCCTCGTCTGGCCACCAAAAAATAGTAAAGACCCGATAAGGGACTGGTATTCCACACAATTACAGGTGGGTGACTGCTCGCATATATCGATGTTCTGGGAAAATAGCAGTCTTTCATATGATAGGTATCTAATATCCTTTCTATATACCCATGCTGGGAAAGGTATATGCCTTCGGGGGTGGTTTCTATTAGGAGCCCCAAATAGAGAGTGTTCAAAGTTTCCACGATGGCTATATGCCGGCCAATATCGACGAGGGCCTCATCGATGGATGCGTCAATGCCCCCGAACCACATGCCATCCACGTAGCACCCCATCAACAATACGTCTTCCCCGAGCATCTTGAAGAGGCAGGGGACCTCTTTGGATTGGCGGAAACCGCATTTCAATAGCGCTGCCTTCATAGCAAAAAAACCAGCATCGCCCCGCTTGTTTTAACCCATAGACCGACTTTTTAAGCCGGCAAAGATTAGGCCTTCCCGAGATTTTTGGGTAATAGCCAGCAGGCACTCGTAAATAAATTTATCTGTCGATCCCATCATGGAGGTACGCGGAGTGGATGTCTGCCGTCCTGAAGCTATACCTTCGTGAGACCGTCAGGGCGAGTAACAGGGAGGCGTTTCGTAGCACAGGGGAGGAACACTCGTCATAGTCGTATCCCGGCCTAGCAGAACATCCACACGCAACGAGCCTAGCTTTATACTTCTGGAGGTTCCATATTTATTGAACTTTCGAGTGAAAACCCATTTCGTAGTCATGACTTTGATGTCCCCCCCAAGGTGTACTATAACATCCCACACCCCCATCTCCTCCATAACCTGTATTTTAGCATCCATAGCGAGTTTCCACTTGTGGGGGTCGGGGGCCGAACAAGCCTGTTTGTAACTGGCTGGTAAGGGGGTTTTGTAATCTATATTGGCACAAAAATACCAAACATCTTGAAAAGACCACTACTAGGGGGTCGAAAATTCGAATAAGATATCTTATGCAACTTCAGCCGATTTACATCGTTAATTTAGATCGTTTGGCACGTAGGGGTCTTTTTATTGTTATTGAGGGATCAATATCTGACCAATCGCTATCCCCATCATCTTGGACTGGGCAAGAATTGTGTAAAACCAAAGCTACGCCCCCCCGCCCCCTTTTTCCTGGGGAGCTTAAAAGAGTCAACTACAGCAGGGACTAAGGGGGCAGCCCGCACATTGACCGGGAGGATAGCCATAAAGAATTAGTTTTTCCCTGGCGGCGTGCATCTTCTAATTCCCTTTGTATTGTTTCCCCATACAAGTCATAAGAGGTATCAATCTTTAAAACAACATTATACAAGTGGTTTTTACGTTCGGCGAACATCACCAATTTATGGGGCCGTTTTGACTTTCTGAGATAACCCCCTTTGGCCCGTAAATTGGTGTTGACACCTGAACAAATCAATCTCGAAGCTGTTGGTAGCTTCTGAATCACATTCGTCATCTCGAATAGATTATGCACAATTACTGGTTCTCCTAACGATTTTCCAGCAGCATCATACCCCGTGACCCGCATGTCACCTATGAAAACTCCATAGTCAGTGGCCCCATTAGAGGCTAAAGCCACCTTGACACGTGGACACTTAGTACGATCTAACCTCTTATAGCAACTCGAGAGGACCGAAAGTGTGGAGCCAGAATCTAAAAGGAAGTTTGTTTTCTCAGGGTTAGGCCCTCTAGTTTTACCAGACAAATACTTAAGATTATGGTTTGTCTTACTCAACCTGTGTGCTGCAATTTCACAATCACTTGTACTTGTTGTAAAGGGGTTTTGGTCGATAAAGTTGCCATTTCCTGTTGTGATTCGCACAGGAAGGCCACATAATTCGGATTTTGGTCTTGGTATGGCCTGTTACTACTTCGCAAAACGTTTCGGCCTACACAATTGATATTTGGGCCCCTCGTCTCCGGGTCATCGGGCCCAGAAACGTTTTGACGTTGATTATCAGGACGGGTGTTAGCACGTCTTGTTGGTGTTGGTGCATTGTTGCCACACCATTTTGTTCAGGGTCAGGGTGAGAAACATATATAATACACGCTTGCTCTTGCACTGGTTGCCGTCAAAAATTAGTACTACGAACAACACGTGGACAGATGCTTGCTGAGGAAGATTCGTGATCTCTAGGGTGTGTCGTCTGTTTCCTTATTGTCTGCCTAGCCTGATTTTCTCTCTGCACATCTCTATTAATTATGTGTGCTACAGCCTGAGTGTCATATAGGAGGTCATGGCACGGATATTTTAAACAGTCAAGGAGTTCGGTCTGGATTAATCCAATGGTTAAATCTCTCCCTGAACGGATCAAGGATTCTCTGGTCACTGCAAGGGCTGGATGGTGGATCCCCCTTAAAATTCAAATACATGCTTCGTTTTCCGTTAAGGGATAACCAGTGGCAGTGACCTCTTCCATTAGAGTTCGTGCACGCCGAATATAACCATTTACATCTTCTGCGTGTAACATTGTTAGGCTCATTAGGTCTTTCAGTGAGTGCATCTGCCTGAACGGATCTACTCTGGCGAAATCTTGTATCAGACGATCCCAAATTTCCCTAACCCTTTGGACGGTGTGGAAATGTATAGCAAGTGAAGTACTCATGTTCCTCATGAGTGCTGTTTTACACTCAGCATTGGACTGGTTCCAAGCAGCTATCTCTTCGGGTGTAGCTTGTGTGGGGTCCGGCGGGTCTTGTTCTAATATGTGTGGGAGCCATCCCTTTTCCTGTGCCAAGCACGTAAATAAAGCTCGCTATGCTTTTTAATCTTCTAACCCGGTGACCGTTGGGATCCCCTTGTATGCATGAGTTTGGGACCTCCAAGACCTAGTCCTGGTTGGGGGTTTGGGTGCTGTCCCCAGCACTGGGCCATATTTCGTCGTAGTCGCCTTCCTATAAGTATTGACTTTGTATGGTCGTCTCACTTCGTCTTGGGTCTGTCGTTGTTGCTCTGTTATTGTGGCGAATATCAGGGTTCTCGCTTCCTGTCTTCGGTTGTCGATCGGACGTATCAGTTAGGGCAGGCAGGGTCCAAGTCATTGGATATGTGAGGATGCGGTCATATAGGGCTATAAGTCGTATTGGTTCCTAAAGTTGGTCTAGTATTAACGTTGGGCCTTACCTAGCACGTTGTTATTCTTGGAAGCTGTCTACAATATGATTTCCTGCTAAACTGTAAGCAAGGCTGCTTCCTTACTGCCAACTCGTCAACGACATTTTCTGTTTTTCCTGCTGCTAAACTGCTAAACGACACGTTTTTTTTGCAGCCAAACTGCTAGACGAGTCTTTTCTATCTGCTACCAAACTGTAGTACGGTCGGTTAGTATGCATACTACGAAAGGCCACAGTGAGGAGTATTATAGGTACTCACTGCGGCGTTACCCTACGGTTCTTCAGCTTCTCGCTGTGGGCCGTAAGATAAGTCCCGTTGTAGGCAGAGCTTGGTTACGAGCCACACACGGTCCTCCTACTCTAGCGCCCACGCAGTCCCTAAGAACTGTCCGAGGTCCGTGAATAGTTTGGAGTCTAGCAGGAGGTGGTAGGTGGAAGCCCCTTTAAATGTAAGTAGGATGTCGGTAATTAAGTAGCAAACATCAACGGCCCCAAAAGTTTTTATTCTTCTGGTCAGGGAGACAAGGCATTTAAATTCCTGCGTGCTCTCGCTTGGCATACATAATTCTGGGGAAAACTATTCATGGTAATAAAACCAACATCTCCAAGGTTTAATCTGGCAACTTACGGATTACCACAGCAGTCCAGGGCGTGTGTCATGGGCTGGTAAACTCGATCAGGGATCGTCAGCAGACGAGAGATATCTTGCAAAAGATAGAAAACCTCAAGGCCCAACATGGCCAAGATGGCTGCCGTTTATTACCTCGGCATGTTGTCATGGAGAATGACCTCAGTAACACGTCTGCTCCGTAACAGATTTTGCAGAAGAAAAAAAAAACTGCTCCAGGCAGAAAAACGCAAAGCAAGAGCAAAACGACAGGCAACAATACAACATCCAAGACGTAGGTACAACCATACAAAAGGTAACAATTAAGAATCAATCAAGGCTGGCTTCTTTAACTGCAAAATCTATAGCCAGACATTGCAATCAATTGCATAGACAACATTGTTGCACTTACGTTGTTACAAGAAATGTCGTATCAAGATTACACTAGGCTTCAACCGTCAAGTGCTTACAGAAAAACGGCTAGTATTAACCATGATCAATATTGCGATGTTGTCGAACATTACCAGAGGGAGAATAAATGTGGTGGCGGTGCAGGGACTGCTAGCACCGTCCCACAATATTTGGGTTTATTCATATTTATAACGTAATGCTACGTTTTATTAGCGTACCAATCTATCAGTTGATAAAATTATTTGTTCCAACGAGAAGTTATAGGCGATGCTGCTGTCGATAACTTTTTCCTGTTAAACGTGCCGCATCAACCAGTCTTACTGAAAAGCACCGAGAGATGGCTCTTTATGTGTTCCATACTAATTTTTAATCGCTTGCTAAAAATTACCATGGGATCGAAAAAGCTAAAAGACTAATGCGGTAAAAATTAAAATTATTTATGCCAATAGATCGCCGATGGAAAATTATAAGATACTTGCATAAAAAATCATAAAGTTTGATGTAAAAATGCGAAAATCATAATAAATATGTCGAGTTCTCCTGCTGGTATACATACGAGGCAAAAGCCGTGGCTATCAAAGTAGTAGTTGGCATCTGTTTTAAAGATAGCTCGGCAAGCTGCGCATGCATACAACGAAAAGGAAGAAGGGGTGTTGTCGAAGAAGAGGGGTATTACCGAGGAAGAGGTGGTGTTATCACCGGTAATACCCCTTTTCCTCGGTAACACCATCTCTTACTCTACCTTCCAGGATGGTAGTAAGCGGGATATACTCAGTGTAATTCGGTTTCGCTTTCGATTTGCTGGGGTCTTTTCAGTTATAATACCACGAGTGCTTGTCTTAAATCGACAATTTGGGTGTTTTAGCACGAAACTCCTTTCCAGTTTTAATTTATCGAGACCGAAGGTCGAGGGAAATTTGTTGGAAAGGAGTTGAGTGCTAAAACACCCAAATTATTCATTTAATACATGCATGAGTGGAATTCGGTTGAGAATTTTTGTTTTGTTTCCCTATACGATTTTCTGAAGGAATTTCGTGTTAGGGATTCGGTTTCGATTTACGATCTCGATTTCGACATACGAAGTAATTTTGATTTACGGTGTTTAGTTTTGTTTGTAATGTTTACCTTATTTGTTTTGTTGACGATGTTTAACTCTTATCTGGCGTAGCGTTACCATGCACCATCGCATTTCATCAATCAACCTGTAATTTCGTTCGCTACGGCATTGGCATTTCGTATTAGGCCTAACCTCATTTATGTTGTTGATACGCCAAACGAAAAGTACAAGCAGCTTCGTGCTTCTGGAAAAACCCGACAATTAACGATGCTGATTTCATTCCACCATCTCATTTCATTAACCAACCTGTATTTTCGTTCGCTTTGGCATTGGCATTTCATATTAAGCCTAACGTAATTTTTATGTTGTTGATACGCCAAATTAAGTGTGGCGCGCGGGTAGCTGGGAGCACTGGGGCGTCAGATTCGATAGCCGTTCTGGTCCTAGCTTACATCTCTGGCTTCGTACAGTCCCAGGTTCGATCCTGGCCATGGGAAGTGTATATATACGGGTTTTTCTCCCGTTGTTTCCCTCCCGTTGCATGAGGGTTTCCTTCGGGTACTCCGGTTTCCTCCCTCATGCGGCAAAAAACAACTGTAATAATGGTGATACTTCTTCCACTTAACATCTGCCGCCGGGGAATTTGGGTGGGTGGATGCCCCGAGCATCGTCTCTATATATTATATTATTATATTACTATCTTCACCGAGAAGTAGCTTTCTGGTGTTTTCGTAAAAAGCCGACGATTAACGAAGCTGACGTCATTTCCCTAATAAGGGCATAAAACAAAGCAGCATCCTCTAAGTGAGATATACTGTATAGATCTGTGGTTCGTTTGTCAGTGAGCAATGAGAAAACCTTCGATCTGTATAATTACTGAAGGAGGAGGTCCGCTGTCGGTTTCGATGAGTCGGGGTCTTCCCAGTGTAATCCGACCATGGTCCTCATTTAGTGAAAAGAAAACGAAAATTCTCATACGCAATATCCCAATAGCTAAGGAAATATCGATAATTTTTTTCAACTCGAGTGTTTTGGCCCCTATAAACTCACGAGTGCTATTTAGGCAGACCTTAATTTCCCGAGTGCGTAGCCGAGGGAAATTATCTGCCAATAAATAGCACGAGTGAGTTAAATGGGCCAAAAGACGAGTGTTGAAAAAATTTTGATAATTTCCAATGGCTCGCGGGGTATTTAGTTAGAGAATTTCACGTCGTATTTCAGTATTCAGCACTCTAAATTGCGTATGCAGCATTAAAAAATTTTATAAAAGTCGCGCTGCCGTCCAAATATTGGCGCGCTGATTGGCACTACGGCCGCCAGGAATAAAATTGATATTCGCCGCCGCTGAAGAATTTTTCATTGGCGCACACCTCCAAAATTTTTACTTTAAACAATTCCGTAATAATAAATTAATAAATGCAGTACATAATATTATTTTTTCTACAATTGCAAGAGTAAATAAAAAAAACAATCAAATACGGACTGTAGTGGAGCGTAATAAATTTCAAAACGGTGTTTAGAATTTGTTGCTAGGTTACGTTGACGTTAGGCCTAACGCAACAGGCGGATTAACGTGTTTCGGCACCGGCTTCTACGTGTGATTGCAGGCGTTGCTAGGTTACGGAAATGAACGACACGGTGCGTATTTCGAAAGAAAGGCCTTCCGGACTGTTACTGGTAGGAAAATACATACTTTTATTTGAAATGAATTCAACAAACGTATCGTAACGTGTCAACTGTGTAACGTTTGAAGTGAGTGACTGCCAAAAGCGTATCAACTTCAGAAAGCGCTCGCCATGTTTTGCACGGTTTAGCATTACGCTGCGTCGACCAATGAAAGCTGCAGTATATTGCCTAACTGATTTAGTTTTAAATTTAGCTAATCAACATCGACTTAAAGTGAGAATTTCCCTGACCATAATTTGCTCACTTGATCTACTAAATTCGCCCAATCACCACCAACTTACAGTGATAATCACGCAGTAGCTCTCAAAAGCTACTGCGTGATTATCACTGTAAGTCGATGTTCATTGGCTAAATTTAAAACTAAATCAGTTAGGCAATATCCTACAGATTTCATTGGTCGACGCAGCGTAATGCTAAACCGTGCAAAACATGGCGAGCGCTTTCAGAAGTTGATACGCTCTTGGCAGTCACTCGCTTCAAACGTTACACAGTTGACACGTTACGATAAGTTTGTTGAATTCATTTCAAGTAAAAGTATGTATTTTCCTACCAAAAACAATCCGGAAGGCCTTTCTCTCGAAATACTCACTGTGTAGTTCGTTTCCGTAACCTAGCAACGCCTGCAGCCACACGTAGAATCCGTCGGCGAAGCTCGTCGTTAGCCGGACTGCGTCGTTAGGCCTAACATTAACGTAACCTAGCAACAAATTCTCAGCACTGTTTTGAAATTTATTACGCTCCACTACAGTACGTATTTGATTGTTTTTTTTTTAATTTACTCTTGCAATTTTAGAAGAAAATAAAATCATGTACTGCATTTATTAATTTAATATTACGGAATTGTTTAAAGTAAAAATTTTGGAGGTGTGCGCCAATGAAAAATTCTTCAGCGACGGCGAATATCAATTTTATTCCTGGCGGCCGTAGTGCCAATCGGCGCACAGATATTTGGACGGCAGCGCGACTTTTATAAAAATGTTTAAATGTTGCGTACGAAATTTAGAGTGCTGAATACTGAAATATGACGTGAAATTCTCTAACTTAATACCGCGCAAGCTATTGGAAATTATTAAATTTTTTTTCAACACTCGTGTTTTGGCCCATTAAACTCACTCGTGCTATTTATTGGCAGATAATTTCCCTCGGCTACGCACTCGGGAAATTAATGTCTGCCTAAATAGCACTCGTGAGTTTATAGGGGCCAAAACACTCGAGGTGAAAAAATTATCTGATAATTTCCTTATATATAGGAATATAGTATATTTTGAAATACAAGAAAAGAGAGGGACCAATACAACTCACTCGAGTGACGAATCCACAAATTCACTCCCTAGTAGGCAAAAAAGTTAAGCACTGCATTGTAGTGCTCCCCAGTCACCTTACAGAGAGGCTGTAGCATTCTATTTGCTGTAGTTAACCATAAAGCAATCATTATTTTGACCCCGGAATCATTTCATGTAGAATCTTGTAAATCATTATGTGGCAACCTACGTCACTGTTTACGTAACAAAGAAAGGGTAAATAAACGGCAGGTGCTCTCCATAGCTCGAGTGTAACGAATGCAATTCGGTAGGCTGGTAACAACAAATTAACAACAGACAGGTTTCAATGTTTTTGGCTTTATTCTGCGTTGTTTTTCTGCACACTAGGGGACTATTCAGTAAGTATTACCATATTAGACACTAGTTAGAAGCGTTAGCGTGTAGAAGCCTTAGCAAGTTAAGAGGGTCAACTTGTTAGGATGAACCCAGAACACCAAATAAGGATTCCTCGTTCCAGCACTCCTTTTATACGTGCCAGAAGAACAGGCTCCTGCAAAGAATTATGCAACAGGCAACTCATCGTGGGCACATTTAAGCGGTTCCATCCTGTGAAGCAGGTAGCCTCGCTCCGTACATAGAAGCAGTGCGCTCGGCCTCTATCTGTATTAGCAGCTATTAGACGAGTGCGTGTTGCTCACGGATAGGCGAGGTGCACTGCAAAGTGTGAGCTTCGTGATGTGTCTTGCATCACATGTAACAGCTCGTTAAATCTCCCCTCCCCTAAGTGTTTGATTAGGAAAAAAAAGACTTACTTTACTAACACTAAACCATTCAAAAGTACTAAAAAAACTTCGAATAAATACATTTATTCATGGGTAACTTAAATAACTATACATAGTTACACGACGAGTGACATACAATTCTTCCATTCAATCTCTGAAGCTAGGTTGGGCACTAAGGACCTAAAATTTGATTTTTGAAAGCATAATATGACATTTTTTTTATCCAAGCACATTATCTACACTGTACATCTTTCCTAACCAAAGAAAGTTCGTGTACCGAAGTACTAAAAAATATTAACCATTTAAACTGGGCTCAAAAAAATAGAGTTCACCACAAGACTTCGCACACTTCTCACTTGTAATTCCTCATCCTTTTCTTCCTCCTCCTCTTTTTCGGAAATGTTTATTAATAGGATTTCCACATATGGCTTAGTTTGGGTGTTTCCTCCCGTCAAAGTTGATGGTAGGTCCAGCACTGAATTCTCCAAAGGGCTCCGTTGGTATGTTCCGGGACATCAGCGATGCTCTCGATGGGCATGGTTGAAGATAGGAGATTCCCATGGGCCCTACATTGCACGTGGCATTTCATTCGCATAGGGATATATTACCCTTGATGCCCTTGATGCTTGGCCCTGCTGAATCTTGTATTCCCCCAATTGCTCCTTCCAAAATTCAGTGGACAAAGGGTAGTCTGATTGACCCAGAAGTCCTTTCGGCTAAGAGGACCCGTTCATATTTGGGTGGAGACTACTTATTCGGTCTTCTCAGGAACTGTCTGGACCTCCTTTTCGACTATTTATGGTTTCCCTTCCCAGTAAAGAACTGGTGAAGAATTGGAAAAAATAAAATATACAATTGTTCACTGGGTACGACCTGAAACGAAGGCTTCTGGATACAACCTGTAATGAAGACCTGAAATGAAATGTCAAACTAAGACGGCAAATGCCTTGATCCTGATAGGAAGAGAACACCGCAAGGTCCTGAACATCCACACAGAATTTAATTTTCAAGGAATATTTTCCCCCATTGTCACCTATAAAAAAGACAATGGTACATTAGATACGAGCCGAATGAGAACGTACTCTACCATAATTACATCACATGCAATAAAACAGAATAACAGATGATCTAACACACCTCTTCACAAACGTTCAACCGCTGCGAATCCATCTGGAAAAACGCTCCGATCGCCACTAATCCCTAGATTTGATTAATTGGCATTGATATAAACAATTTTTGCCAATTTTCCGTCAGTTGGAAATTTTTGCTCTCTCGCGGTTGACAGTAGTCGTGTAGGCTTCCAACTCGCGTGATTTTTTTCTACTGGTTAACGATAAATTATATTTGTACCTTGTACAGTACATCGACAATGTGGTTGTTAGAACCCACGTCTTTCGCCACGTGAAGAAAAATTAAATAATGAACCTTTAGGGACCCTGATCTATATAATAACTACAGAGATTAGGTGGTTTAATTACGTTAGCCAACCATCCACTTTCTTTGTTAAAGGGGCTATTCTTCTACAGAATTACTTAAACAAAAATTGTCTGGTAATGTGTTAGAACCCGAAAGGTCTTCCGTAGTTCAATCATATTGCGAAACGAACCCTAATAATTTCTGCCCTACGCATGACAAGTTATTTTAGGGCAACATTTTATTTTGAATTTATTTCAATTCAAAGACGCACACTTTTTCTTTAAACCCACTTTTCTTTCACCATGCCTATCATTCTTTGCATCAACATGGAGCTGTCAACAACATCACCGATTGGTCTATGCTGTTTATGGTATGCTAGACTTATTCGGTAATGATGTTGACAACAAATTCCGAGGTGAGTATTTTTCGTATTTGTAGACATTCTGAAAATATTGAACTTGATAAAGGTATGCTATATAATTGCCTCAATACGTTTAAAACTGAATTTATGGGTATTGGCTCAAGTAATGGTGGTTTTAAGGACAGCATAAACTGTTATATACGATTTGACAACAAGCAAATATGAACAGATTACTCGGCACATCGAAAACTGCCTCTCCTAATGCCAAATTTAAAATTTTGGCACTGAAAACAAACTGTGTGGCATATTGTCAAGGCCGATCCATCACTGCTCGAATATTTAGAGAACAAAGAAACGAAGTGCGTTACTTTCCCTTTTTTGTTACCAAGTTGGTTGAAGAAGTATCTGTACATTCACGTCGATTTAAGTGACACGTTCTTAATTCGGTAAACAGCAAACTTTCCTGCATTGCACAGTCGCGTGGCTGAACTGCATGGCCAACAACAGCCATACTGCATCATGAAAGTGAAATGGTGGGATAAAAAGATTATAGTCCCTCTGCCCTGTTTCAACTGTTATTGATGTTACCGATAGGGCTGCTTTAGCATCACTCCCCGCACCTCATGCAGTATAAACAGGATAACATCTAAGGGTTTCCAATATATAAAGATAAAATATGGAAAGTAGTAAAATTCAATGTGATGCCTAGAGGGGCAATCAGAGCCGGCTGGAGGGGCACACAAGCAACGCTGCTGCGTTGGACCCCCGGATTAAAGGGGGGCCCCCACGCGGGAGCAGAGCACTCATTTTACCACAGCGAGAATGCAGATTATGGATTGAAAATCCTTTATACTGCGTCAAAGTAAAGAAAAAAACCGGGTGAGAATCTGTTTGAAACTTCGAGAGTGATGTTGATCGATTGGTCGAAACCGAAACCGAAACTAGTGGTACTTGGGGATGGTATTTTCGTCAGCAATTGGCAATCTGGTAGGAAATGAGAAATGCGAAACGGTGACATAGACATTCCTTTCTTACGCCCCCCCCCCCCCCGCCAGTTTTTTCTTCTCCACCTTCTTTCTTTTTTTTTTACTTTTCTTTCCACCTTTGGGAAGTATGTGTTTTTGTTTGCTGTTAAACCTAGTAACGTTTTTTTTTTTACGTTTAAGTGACTATAATTCACCATTTTTGCAACTTTATTTGCTGTTTTTGTGGTTCACATTGTTCTTTTAATAAAAAAAAGTGAAATTGATATTGGCTTGGACGTATGAAAAATGATTGTTTACGATTCTAATCAAACACGAATGAAAATAACGGGGGAAAATACTTTTAATGCTTCAATTATGACCCCGGGGCCCCAGTTACTGAATCTACGTAGGGCCTCAGTAGGGCCTCATTGAATCCGCGTACGGCCCCAAATTGTCTTGACCCGGCCTGGTGGCAATTAATATATGACGAAAGTCATCAACTTATTTCCGGTAGTAACATAGTACAAATAATTCATGGTAGGTAACGAACTGTAGCACTTTTCGTGAAAAAATGTCTACACAACCAGGTTGGTTACAAATAAAAGATGTGATGCCACATAAAGTGACGTTATGTCTTTCGGGAGGAATAGTGATTTGCACCCCTCTGCTTGCACTATCTGTTCAGCCGATGATGACCTTTGAGCTGTCGGTGTGATATGGAGTGAAGATGGTAATGATGGTGCCACATTTAAGAGTCCTTATCCAGGTAACAGGCGCTCAAGCAATTTTCTTTTCTAGACTGGTACTTTCACGAAGCAGGTGTATTGGCTGTTTGGTCATGAGAATCAACAAAGTTTGGACAATTTCCTAAAATCGGAACAAGTACGACACTCGGTACAGGTTGACAGTAAAATATTCGGTGTATTATCAACAAAGGGAAACCAGCACCAGGTGAGTGTCAATAGAAAATATATAGCACTTTCGATTTGCATTGTTCAAAGGTTCATATGACCTGATGAGTGGAGTATCAATCAACCTGGAGTGCATTAAGCCTTCCTAACAACGCCTCTTCTGTGGGTCTCCCTACCCTCCCCCTTCCAAAAAAAAATTGTTCACATTGTTTATTCATTTCCAACAACAGAAAAAAACAAAAAGTGTCACATTGGTTATAACGTGGGTTACAATTTTATTATTACAATTATCATTTACTTGTCATCACTAAATCACTTCTGTTTGCTTTAACCATTTAGTGTGGCTCGTTTACCAATAGAATGGTCTCACAGAGACGATTAAAATGGATATAATAGCAAAGTGTCAAACCATAAAAATTTGACGAAACGGCTGAAATTTGGGCAGAATCTGTTGGTAGCGACCGACACACAGAATAAGTTTAAGCATTTGTTCTTTTATGAATAGCCTATCCCTCGACTCTGCTGTACCATACCGCACACGTGCATGTCACGCTGTATTTACAATGCTGATCACTGGCATAGGTGGAGAAGCGGCAGTGCCAATACATACGGACTGTAGTCTATGGCAAAGGTAATCAGAGATCCAGTCCAATACCCTTCCTGCAATTCCAAAATGTGTTAATTTTGCACATAACTTGGAATGCACAACCTACTCAATGGCTTTAGCAAATTCTATTAAAATAAGATCGACTGGTGCTCCAAATCCAGTGCTGAAAGCCAATCTTCAAGGCAGTTTAGTGAATGAATCATGTTTGATCTATCATACAGGAAACCAAATTGGTCATCCGGTATCAGGTTATTTTGTTTTAGATGGATCATAAGGCAATTGTTAATAATACGTTCCAGGACACGGCAAGGGACGCAAGTTATCGATATTGGACGATAATTTGCGGGGTTGTCTGCTTTATCCTTCTTGTAAACTATAGTGACATTGGCCAATTTCCAGCAATTAGAAACTTTCCCAGTCTGAACGGAAAGCTTAAAGATCCAAAGAAGAGGTAAACTTAGTTCAGATGCAAATTCTTTCTAGAAAACCAGTGAAAAATTATTTGGGTCAACAGCCAATCTCAACCAATCTCAAGCCTCATAAACATGAAGCGCATTCTATTACATAAGGTCGAAATGAGATGCCCCTTTCTAATAAAACAAGATATTATAAGACACAAAATAGCTCGTCCTGCACAAACTTAATGAAACATGGTAAAGAGTCAACCTACCACACTGTTCCCAAAATAGGGACCCCTAACATGCTAACACGTCTAACAACATGAAAATTCTTAATTGATAATTCAATCGAGATTCAAAACATGTTTGCACATTCTGCGAAGTTGCCAGTAAATCTAAATTAAACCCGACTGATACAAATTTGAAGAATGATGTTAGAAATTGACCCCTCTCCTGTTCCTTTAAATATGGCCTAGCTCTATGACAGGATGTTCGTATTTTTAATTCCTATTGTTGTACATCTGGTTATTATGGTATGGCACAGTGTAATTTTGTGACAGGGAACTGGAATTAAAAGTAGCACGCGTGAATTCAGCTAAAGAGTCTAAGTACTCCAGAGCCCGTAAATAAACTCATTTGTAGCAATTTTAACAACTTTATGTAAATTTTACAAAATAGTACTATTCCTTTCGGGTGCGGGGGTACTTGGACCTTTCCCCCGCATTTTCTACTAGTATAACGTAGTTCAAATAAATTCTTAATGGTACTCAAACTAGCACACTGTATTTTGTTTACAGGTTTTCCGTCCACTACCTCCAAGATATATCAGTGGATATGTAGTTAGTTCAGAAGTTCTACTGATCTTCGCAACATATTCTGAAGGAAAGTGGACAATCAAATAAGATATTCCAAATGGTCACCCATTGGAAGGGCATATTCTTAGAGATGGACTTTCTCATGTAAGCAGTAAAATACGGAAATCAGAATAGCCAGTAGGTTTTCCTCCCAAAATTTTTTCCACGATTTTTTTTACTAGAATATCCCCACGGTCTTTCGGATGTAGAGGTTTTTAAACAAATTCTTTGGTACCTATGTATTTTCCATAGACTTTTCTTCCCAGATTTGTTTTCTGGGATTGTTTTTCCTTGCATTTTGTTTCCACAGATTTTTTCCCTTAGATTCTTTCAGGCTTACTTAACGAATTTAGGGAATTAAGGAATTTAAGGAATTTAACGTTCCTGTTCTTAGTAGTTTTCAAGTACGTTATAAATTGCATTTGTTTACAAATGAAAAAGTTATAATAGTTTAGTGTATTTATTTTGTACTAAAACTGGTGCTAAATTCAGGAAAGGATTCGATTCTTGAACCAATGGAAATGTATCATCGATTTGATTAAAATGGTACAATGGAATATCAAAATCGGTCAAAAACTGAAGAATTAATGGAACTTTGGGTGGAATCTGTCTGTAGCATAGTCGTGTGTCACGCTGATTGTGCTATGTGCACCAGATGTATGTATGTTCCCTATCAAATTGTTGATAGGATGTATAATAATTATGAAAAGATGATGCAACAAATACTGGTGAATGAATGTAAATAAACGGATGCAAACCTATTACTTATTACTAACCGAACTTACTTGGCTTCCAATCCTTTTACTGGATGATAGAAGCGTGGATTGAAGACAGAGTTAATATTGAGATTATTTTTTCCCTACTTGTTAGTTACTATATAGGAACAGTAGTGATGGTATACTGAAGGCACAGCATGTAATTACCCTAATTTGGCCTATTTTTTCTTTGTTTCATTAGTGTTAGTAAGTATTAACTTAATAGAGGTTCTTATAGAGTCCAACCTAGGTCAAATGGACAGCGTAAATTTTGGCCACGGCAAGGAGTCATGAAAAAACGTAACACTGAGCATTTTTCTAGAAAAAAACGGAAAGCCCAGCATGATCACCACAGCTCACAAACGTAATTCCGAAATGCTTGCTGAATTTTGTGATACCTCACTACGGCGTTACTGTTAAAGCATCGAAATCACTGACTCCATGAAACAGTGTTTCTGCTATCCACCGACAGTAAGATGACAGACCGGAAGCAATTGTTCTTCACCAAGATTGTTTATGTCAACGTAATTAACAATTGGTGGAAACCGTCGTTACACAGTCTCCAAAAGGTTAAAAGTGAGGTAAAAGTAATAAATGTATTTATTGCCTGGGTTAACTTAAAACCATCTTAACAACGCCCTTGACAACAAAACTATAATGATAAGCATACGATGGTGACCATAACGTTCACAAAACACTTCTTTCGTTACGTTAGCCACCAGCTTGCTCATCAATGCATCAACCAATTCTGTTCCTAAACTGTAGCGCTTGATGTCATTTTCAGTGTAAGCGGTTGGTTTTGGTATAATCGACTGCTGAGCATGTTGGTGCATTTACGTCTCTGTTCTCGTAATTAAAACTGGGGCTATTTCTTTCATTGTCTGCACAACCCTTTTCGCAAGTTCATGTTTATATGCCCTCTAAACGTGCAATATACCTTTTCCCAAATACAAAAGCCCAGCAATTTCAAATATTTGATGCACCAATTCCACACTATTTTACTGTATTTCACTGTGTCTGTTAAATATGAGCAGGCTTACAGTTATTTCTTAATTACAGGAGCCTCCAGACTGTATAGTCACGAAAATTGGATCAACCTACGAATATGGAGGTTTTATGGTCGACGTAATGAGATTACTATCGCTCTATCTGGGATTCAGGTTCGTAAGTTTAAATAACTATCAGAGTTAAAGTAATTAAATGTTGCTTTGGACTACATAAACTGGAGTGTTTTCAGTTTGAATGACAGTCGAAATGTTTTCTATAACTTCATTTATGGAATCATTAACATATATTTGCTTTAAATTGATTTATATTTATGCTGCAATGTCTCCATGCCACTATGAAATTCAAAGCGCTAAAAAATCCTAATTAAGAAACAAGAGGGATTAGGATAAAAGCTCTGTTTCTCGAGCACGATTTATTTAAAGTGGCCTTCTTCTCATCATTTGTTTGTACCATCGTTCCAATCAAGGTAGAATAAATGTAATGAGTCTCAGTTGGCCTTGTGTTGCAGTTAGTTGCTCTGCTCACTTCCTGTAATACAACTTGCGGTAGAGGAGTTGAGAGGCAGCAATTGCTGACGACGACATGCTTCATGCTGCTCTGTGATGAGCCACTGACGACTGTCTTTTTGTGTATCAATAAAAGGCAGAAGTCATATACGAGACTCTCCACATAGGAATTTATTGAAAATTACTAATCTACATAATACCCACTACCAAGAATTTATAGGGTTGGGGAGGAGAATTTGTGACTGAGACCCATACTGAAATGCCTTGGATACAGCCGTATTAGTTCACTTTTAGTTTATAGAGGGCGCCATATGTTTTATGTGGGTATTTCAATTCAGTTTTTAGCCTAGAATTAAACTAAACTACCTTAGTTGTAATTTAGTTTACTTTAGATTTGGGGTTGAAAAATGAGCAAAAATTATCAGATGGAACACGTGGCGCCCTCTGGAAACTCAGACTGAACTAATAGGTACCGCTCTAACGTGTTTCAATAGGGACTTTTTAGTGTTACAAATTATCCTCCAAACCTTATAAATTCTTGCCACTACGTAGCCTGGCTCGTGTGTAGTGGGTTTTTCTTCAATTAATTGTAACAACAAAACTGGCCTAACTAACAACAAAACTAATGTGAGCTAACATTGATATAATAAAAAAGAGAAATGGGGAATAAATTGATAATAAATGATTATATAACTAATATAATATGTCCAAGTATTATGTTTTATGTAATGTGATACATTGATAAATATTGATAATACATTGAAATGAGTATTTACACCACATAACAGAAAACAGAAGAAAAAATTAAAATGTGTTTTTCCCTTTTCCCCTTTAATGCAAATTTCAATATTTAATTTGGAATTAGACACCTCTCTACTTTTCTTTTAACTCCCCAATTAAATCATTTCTCCATATTTCTTAGTTTATATTATTTAATATTTCTAGAACATAATTTTCATTAGGTTTGCATCCATATTTAGTCAGTACCATTATTGGCATAATACTCCTTGTTATTGTTGTATATTGTTTCTATTTGTGTTTCGTCTCTTGGACATCTTCATTAAGTACAAATGCTTTACAATCATCACATCACTTCGCAACTGTTTAATTTTTTAAATACTGATTTTTGAGTAAGTCTGTAGCTGAATAGCATAAACTTGTAGGCAATAAAATTTGTACAATTTTGTTTCGTAACTTTTGGAGTACATCAATATCTTTTTACTTTGTGAATCTGCATAACTTTATAGAGTAAAGTAAATGTGATTTTATCCATTCATACACATAACGTTTGTTTACTTTGTTAAATCATTTTACGTCATTTAGTTTTGACATGACTTGTCTAAGTTTTTAACTTGCCATTTCAAGCTGTTAAGAGAAATTCCATTAACTGTCAATGTTTATTCCTGGGAAAGTTATATTATCCACTTGTATGAGTTGAATAGGTTATTTATTACAATTTTGTTTTACGCAATATGTATAATAATAAAAATAATAATACAATTTGTCAAGACAGGTCTGGCAAGGACCCTAAAATCGCTAACAGTCAGTCTCAATTAAAAACAGAAGACATTCATGGCCCCCGAAGGTGTAGGATCGGCCCAAGTAAAAAATATAATGCAGATGAACAAAACAAAGTATGGGTATGATAAGTACTAAAAACAAAAGCATCCCCAAGATGGAAACTGTCACCACCTAAAAATGAATAATTAAAAAATAAAACACTTTGTTGCAATAGCAACAGGTCAGGCAAGGACCGAGGGTTACTAACAGGGGGGGGGGGATTGAGGCTTAATGGCGCGTCGACAACTTGGTCATTAGCGCCAACACAAATAGAAACAATATACAACAATAACAGGCAGCTAAAGTTTAATTGGACGGGAGCAGACATATGAAGACCGTAATTATATGCAAGATTACATATTCAACTCGTCGGATAAGACCGACGCACAAAAATATCTAGAATAAACGAGATGAGGCGAGTTTGAAACGTATAAATCGTGGGAGAAGTAACAATTTCGTCGGGTAAAGAATTCCAAATCTTAACCACACGCAACACGAAAAAGCTACGTCTATAATCTAAATGTGATGTTTGCACCGTAAGCTTTAGGGAATTACCTCTAGTCCTATTTGACTCTGACAGATCTAAAAGAGGCACATCTACCCCAATTAAACCTTGAATAATTTTGTAAGTAAGAATAAGATCAATTTTGAGTGGATCAAGTTCAAGTGTACGTCGACTAAAAACAAAAGCATCCCCAAGATGGGAACTGTCACCACCTAAAAATGAATAATTAAAAAATAAAACACTTTGTTGCAATAGCAACAGGTCAGGCAAGGACCGAGGGTTACTAACAGGGGGGGGGTTGAGGCTTAATGGCGCGTCGACAACTTGGTCATTAGCGCTAACACAAATAGAAACAATACACAACAATAACAGGCAGCTAAAGTTTAATTGGACGGGAGCAGACATATGAAGACCGTAATTATATGCAAGATTACAAATTCAACTCGTCGGATAAGACCGACGCATAAAAATATCTAGAATAAACGAGATGAGGCGAGTTTGAAACGTATAAATCGTGGGCGAAGTAACAATTTCGTCGGGTAAAGAATTTCAAATCTTAACCACATGCAACACGAAAAAGCTACGTCTACAATCTAAATGTGATGTTTGCACCGTAAGCTTTAGGGAATTACCTCTAGTCCTATTTGACTCTGACAGATCAAAAAGAGGCACATCTACCCCAACTAAACCGTGAATAATTTGGTAAGTAAGAATAAGATCAATTTTGAGTGGATCAAGTTCGAGTGTATCAAGTTTAAGGATCCTCAGACGTCTTCCATATGACAGGCTGCACAATCCTGGCAATGCCTCTCGTAAACTGTCACTGGACTGCCTCTACCACATCAATGTCATGAAGCAAATAAGGGGACCAAACTGGGCTAGCGTACTCCAAAATTGGTCTGACATAGACCTTGAATGCCCAAACTTTGATTTCGCGGTCACCAGACGAAAAGCATCTGTTAACGAGAGCTATGTGTGCATACGCTGATGTAATAATTTGCGACAGTGCAGGCTGAACTTAAGTCCATCACAAAACCAAACCCAAGATCTTTAGTTGAGCTAACCGTAGGAAGAGGGCTATTATCAAGATAATACGGTGTCCCTGAATTTGAATTTCCAATATACATAATCTGACATTTGGTTGAAGAAATTGGCAGTTGCCACTTGTCCGGCATAGTCGACGTACAAGTAATGTTGAAATTTAACGCCGTGATTCCAGCTAACACGACGTACCACGCGCTGTTGATCGGAGATAGAAAAATGAGTTTGAAATTGGATAAAGGCAAAGTCGAAGTGATTTATTAAAAAAAGAGAGATGGTGAAACAAAAAACGAAAACAAGTAAAATCGGGAAAAAACGGAGCGTGGTGAAAAGAAAAAAGATCGCGAAACGAGGTGGGTTTTTACCATTGTTGGCATTGTTGGGACCCATCTTAGCCGGTGTAGGTTGTCTAGCCGGAGGTGCTGCCGGTGTCGCTACTGCAGTTAAAAAGAGCCAGAACGATGCTAAGGTAATGGAAGAAATGGTGAGACATGACAAGAAGATGGAGGGTTCAGGATTGAAACGTAAAAAGAAAAAAAAAGCGAATCGTGGCAGAGGGCTCTTTCTAAGGCAAGTGAAAGTCTGATCGATTTTACTAAACCGTTAACGAATCTCGATTTAAACAGATTAGTCAAAGTTTTGAAAATTCCAAAATACAGAGGTACTTTTTAGCAAGGATCGTCTGCCGTTAAAACCTAAACCTCGTGGCGAATGCGGCATCGTTAATCCCGAAAGATTTCATGATGGAAATGGAAGTCATTAGGTGGCTTACTCGACAGTTACTGACATACCCTGTTATTTCAACAGTTTCGGCAACCTCGAACCACCGACATCCATTTCGGAGTATTTGGGTCCCGTTAAATACAATTACGACAGGGTGCAAAATTTTAATCAAACATTGTGCGGTCATTTCTGTTTATTTTTTCTAAGTTTCTCGTGCATGGGATATGATTACGAAGATATTTTAAGATGGTTAGCTCTTCAACTCGGTTATCACAATTGTTCTTCGTATGGATTGGTATATGCTCTCTGCTTTGAGACCATGTTATACACCGAGTCTTGGTTAGGTATATATCTATCTGGTAATCTTTATCCTCCGTGCTTGCCGTATCAGCCATTATATAAGTCACGTGACCATCGCGCACGATAATAGGTATTTCCGTTCTACTTAGAGTTGATGGTTGGAGAAGTCTCTCGGGACCGAGATAAACTTGAAATCCTTTGTCTTTGGGTGCACTTTCCGACAAATCAAAAAACTTAGTTATTAAACACCGAATCTTTATATCTGGAGGGTCTGAATTAGATATATAGTCTCCGCTACTTCGTATACTCATTCCCAGGATATACCAACCGGATGTTGATAAGTAGTATTGGCAAGGATAGTTATTGTTACACGTGAAAAAGTGACCTTTAGGGTAAGGACTAGTTCCGCAAAAAGTAACTATACAGTCGATTGGTGGATTTATATATCTTTCCATCACAAAACCGACGTTTTTAAAATGATTCTTGGCTTCCTCCGCATCTGGTGGGAGTTTTTTTTTAACGTTTAAAGAAACCATTCGACTGTCGACGTAACCCTTAGTAGCCACGTCGTGTTCCGCGGTTGGAGGGAGCGTAAATTTGATTCGTCAATTTTTTGCATCAAGTACCCCATCCTCATCCTCATTCAATGCCGTTTGGAGTTGTCTATTTCGTAGGCTTCTCTAATAACCTCGAATAAATAGTCTCTATTAACAGCTGCCGAAGGGCTTTCGGGACTCGCCAGGTTACTGATTCGTTTATGTTTTGCGTCGAATATGTCGCGAGAGTACATGATCAAGGCATTGTCAAGTTTGGTTTCTAATTCGTTTATACCGAGAAGCTTCGCGTCAACGTATTCTTTATTCGCGGCATCCTTAGATTGTGTGGGTGATGCAAGGTCCTTGATTCGCTTACTTTTTGCATCGAGTAATCCATCGGGACTTTTGTTCAAAGAGTAACCCAGTTTGGTTTCCACTTCGTTTATGACGAGAAGCTTTGAGTCGACGTATTTTTTATTCGTTGCATCTTTAGATTGTGCGGGGGATGTCAGATCCTTGATTCGTATATCTTTTGCGTCGAGTTGACCATCGGCACTTTCCTCCAACGCAGTTTTTAAATTTTTCTACATCTGTCAACTGAGAATAAGTCACCGCATCTTTGGGATCTATACCAGCAGCTAGATTAGTTAAGCGATTCATTCGCATGTCCGATACAGTTTTTGAATCGACGTAATCCCTAGTCGCCGCATCCTTAGATTGCGGGGGAGTTTCGAGATCTTTAATACGTTTCTTTTCAGCATTAAAATGCCCATCCGCATCTTTCTTCAATCCTACGTCGGCTTTACATTTTTTTACTTCGTTTTCTAACTCGGTTAATTGGGAATAAATTACGACATCTTCGGGTTCTGTAGCAGCTCTGTCTTTAGTCAGTCGCTTATTCTGCATGTCGTAATCATGGTTCAGGTCTAATATAAATCCTATACCCGGAACCTCTTTCACATCTCTTTGCGTTCGTTTCAAAGACTGTCCAAATTTATTAACCGGCATTTCGACGATTCTTTTTTTTATATATAAACAAAAGGAATAAGAAATGTCTCATTCTACCTGGTACGGAAATCTTTCGAGTCTGTTGCAATCAAATTCTCTAGAAGTTAAGACGGAATTAAAAAAATGGAGTAAAGTACGTCTTATTTCCTTCCGTAGAATTCGAGGATTTAAAAGGAATAGGTTCTCCTATTTTGAACAAAGACTCCAGGTGTAAGGGATGGATTTCTCCGTCGACTCCCGAATCTCAAACCTCGATGAAAAATCTTAAACGATACATCTGCGAGAAATTAGAAATTGAAACCGACGAGCAGAAACCCGTTTCTTTGATGATGTTCAGTTACCCATATTACTCGCACCCAGCTTCCACCTACTACCCATTTTGTCAAAAAGCAGACGGTGAGTCGGATAAGCCGCTGTGTCTCAGAACTTGGGTGTACAACAACATCCACAAAACTAAAGGAAAACTTAACAAAAACGTTATAGAAAAAACGCAGTTTAACTTGGCTCCGTGCAGAAGTATGTCCTTGTTGGAAGTTAGTGGTAAAATTAACTCCGTGTATATCAGCAACGACGCTCCTAGAACCGTAAAACTTTGGTGTACGTAGATTATGGAGTTGTTGAATCTAATACATTCAATGAAAAGTTTTCGGACAAAGACTTTATGAGTGTGATTTCTGAATAAGAAAAAACAATGAATATTCAAATTTACGATTTCTTCGTGCCGATCAAGAAACCCAAAAATCACCTATTTCTACCTTCAAACATCAGTTGCCTGATTATAGGACCGGCAAACTGCGGAAAGACGAACTTACTGTTTAATTTTATCTGTAACGAAGGATGGTTGGATTACGACAGATTATACGTGTACAGCAAAACTCTTGTGTCAAGCGAAATACCGAGCTTTACAGTCTATATTTTCCAAAATTGAGGGAACCATAGGGCGGGAGATAGCGAGTTTTCTGGACTCTCAAAACGATTTAATTCCTCCCGAGGAGTTGGACACAAAGGTTCGTAATCTCGTGGTTTTTGACGATGTTCTTTTAGACAAACAAAAAAACATAGAACGTTACTTCGCTCAAGGCCGTCATTCTAAGGCCGACGTTTTTTATTGCAGTCAGTCTTACACCAGAATTCCCAAACAAGTGGTTGGAGATAACACCAATTTGTTAATCGTATTTCCCGTGGACGATTTAAACATGAAACTTTTATACGGAAATCACGTCGGTCCAGACATGTAATTTCCGGAGTTTAAAACGTTGTGTAGAACATGTTGGGAGGATCCGTACGGGTTTTTATCGATCGACAAAACCTTAAATGAAGAACGTTATAAACGTAAGTTTTCGTTCGATAATGAAAACAAACAAAAGAAAAAGATAACATGGAAAAGAAACGTGAAATAGTAAATCTCAAAAAACGTTTACGGGAAATAATTTTGAATCAACGTTTGGACGAACGAGATCAAGAAGAATCTTTACAAGAATTTTTTAAACCCGTCGTCAGTACTACCATTGTTAATCCACCACCCGCTGCGAGTCCTGCGAAACCGATTGCCGGTTTTCCAACGAGAAAACAACTAAAACGTATACGAATTATTACTCCCATAAAAAAACCTATAAATCCGAGGATGAAGATGATGAAGAGTGGGAAACCACGGTGAACGAGACGGAGAAGTTTGAATCGCCTAAACCTTCCGTCAAGCATTCAACTCCGATAGCGTGAGATCCCAATCTTTCCGAATACTCGACTCCCGCTCCAGCTACGCGAACCCCCACACTTTCGGCAATACAAAACAGGTGTGTGTCAACGCCTCCAGAACTTTCAAATTTCCCAACTCTCAGATCTTTGGATAGTCTGTTACTTGGCCAAGTCATAGACTAAACGGCGAAATATTTCCTTATGAAATTTTTCCAAAATCCCAAAGAGACCGATCCTGTCTTCGGACTGCATTACGACATGAAAACTGGAGAAATGAGCATCGCTAATAAACAAGTAAAAATATTCGAGAATGACATAGTGGTCGGTGGTAATCAGTACGCGGGAAGACGAGGACTTTGGAGTTTGCTGGTTTTTAAAGATTTGAAGGAACCGTCGTACTCTCCCGAACTCAAGGCTAGTTACGCTTCTCTTTTAAAAAACACGCACGCTATCTATCTATCTAACGATCCGGGCACTCGAAAACCTAAGTCGAATCGTAGTGCCAAGTACGTGTTGATAATCGGTCCTATATGGGAGGATATGAAAACGAAGAAAAAGGGAACTGGTATGGTAAAAAAACCGGGGGGCAGGGTGGATTACAGGTACTACGACGATCCTAATGATCTGGTCGAAAGACTGAGGCTTTTGTATGGGTCAGCCCAAGTAGGTTACAACGGTCACAGGAACGAAATGATAGAAATTTTATCGGAATTGGAACAACGGCGGGTCATCACCGCTCGAGAAAAAAGAACGCTTATCAGAATTTAGGTTTACGATAAAAAAAATTTGTATAATAAAAAAAGAGCCAAGATGAAGAATTGCGTGAAATGTCAACGATCCACACCTTACCGGACCGAACCTCCTACTATTATTACATCAAAAAATAACAGAAGCATGGAAGTCTACTTTTGCAAAGTTTGCGGAACGAAAAGAGCTTCCTTCGTCAAGTCTGGGAAAGGAATCGTAAATAAAATCGTCGACCATTTACCGGTAGAAGTACATTTACCGAATATCAATATTGCGGACCAGGAACAAAACTAAATCAGAGATTAGCTAGAGAGGATCCTGGAATAAATAAACTGGATGAGGCGTGTAAAGAACACGACATCGCCTACTCAAAAAGCTCATATTTAAACGAACTACATGTCGCAGATGAAATTATTATATCTAATGCTCAAAAAGTATGTAAGGATCCTTTGACCTCTTGGAGAGAAAAATTAGCCGCTGCGATCGAAAAAAAAATCATGGGGACGAAGCTCAAGTTCGGAATAGGAAGAAATAACGAAATGGATCAACTCGTAAACGAACTCCACAAACCGACGCGGAAACATTTTCCGAGGCAAAAAGTGAATGTGCGAAGTCTGAATGATCTATGGCAAGCGGACTTGGTGGAAATGATACCTTACTCTAACGTTAATAAAGGATTTAACTACCTACTGACTTGCATTAACGTAATGTCCAAGTTTTCTTGGGCCATTCCCCTTAAATCAAAATCCGGTATAGTCGTTACAGAAGCCTTCAAAAAGATACTCGAAGGAACGACACCCCCTAAAAATTTACAAGTTGATTTAGGCAGTGAATTCTACAATAAAAACTTTAAAGCGCTCCTTAAACGTCACAACATCAACATGTACTCTACCCACTCTGAGAAGAAAGCGAGCGTTGTAGAACGTTTCAACAGATCACTAAAAACTCACACGTGGAAACGATTCACCAAGCAGGGGAACTACCAATGGATACACATTATCGATCAGTTAGTTTCACGGTACAATGACACGGTTCACTCCACAACCAAACCAAAACCGAGCGAAGTAACCAGACGTCACGAATCGTCACTGAAAATTAAACCGAAACAATTGTTGAAAAAACCCAAATTTGTCGTAAGAAATAAAGTCAGAATTTCTAAAGTTAAGAGAATTTTTGATAAAGGGTATTTACAAAATTTTACTAACGAAGTTTTCACGATCCGTAAAGTACAAAAAACCGAACCCATTACTTATCTATTAAAAGACGAATTGAACGAACCGGTGCTCGGAGGCTTCTACGAACAAGAAATTCAAAAAACTCTCGTCCCCGATTTATTTTTAGTGGAGAAAGTATTAAGACGAAAGAAAGGTACAGATGGAAAAATGCTCTACTTCGTTAAGTGGAAGGGATATGATTCAAAATTTAATAGCCGGACTGATAACATTAGCAGTTTATCTTTTTAAATAATTTGTACTTGATTTTTTAAGCACAACAGATCATATTAGCAGTTCGTCTGAATATTAATTTTCTTCTTTTAGCGGCGGCCATTTTCTCCAACCGAGATTTTCTCTGTTCGACAGTTTCTATCGCACGTTTCTTACGAGCAGCCGCGGCTCTTTTCCTCTTATTAGCCACTATTTTTTCTTCTTCGCTTCGTTTTGGTATTTCAGTAGCTGATGCTTCTTCCTTCTCATCTTTCTCCAGCGAAGCTTGCTCTTCAGCTTCTTCATTCTCCATCGGATCAATTATACCGTCTATAAAATCATCTGCTACACCTGTTCTGTAGTGACCATGCGCTAACGTATTTATTCCATCGTCCAACACGAATCTGTTATCGTCGTAAGGAGATCAGGAATATTTTGAAATTTCAACCGTAGCGAGCTGATGATCCTTACTTTGAATGCTCATCCACGTGGCTTTCGACGATGCTTTCGAAAATAGCGCTTTTTTGTAGTCTTCGTGACTAAGACTTTTTTGGATAAACGCTTTACTAGTCCCTTTACTTTCTAATACTCTCTTCCCCTACTAAAACTGAGTACATTTTTGCTTTAAGCCTACAAATTCTTTTACCGGGATGCCAGCTGTCTCATCTTTCATTTTCCCCATGACTTGTTTGTTTTTAATACTGTATAGACGATGCGATGGATCATAATTGCTAGTATCGAATTAATTTGACTCAATTTCCATGTCCCAGTAAAAATCTTCAGTCTCTACCTCATAGTACAGACTGTCGGTGTCTGTGAAAAGTAAACATGCTCGGTCTCCATATTTTGGACGCATGAACTCGTAATGAAATTCATACATTGTGAGTTTGGAAAGTTCGAGGATGCAGAAACCGGAATACGTTAGTAAATCGCACTTGATGTTACGAAGTCTCAAGTTTACCTGTATGAGATTTTCGTTGAGGATATTGAACGAATCCGCGTGTGGCAGAGTGCTGTACTTGACAGATTTTTTTGGATTATCGGGCAATTTCACGGATAAATGCCCTGATTCGGTTTCCCATCGTTTTACCAAATACCGAATTATTTTTCAGTTTGAAAAAATCTTTTTCGAACGTCGTCGTTGCGAGTTGACGCTTCTTGCTGTTAAATTCTATGTAAGATTTTAGCCATTGCTTCTGACGAAATTTTAGAATTCTGTGAGCACCTTTCAAAATTAAACCGTGCTTCAAATAGAATTGTAAATTCCTGTAATGAACTACTTAGTTTTTCTTCGGGAGCAGATTTGTTGTCAGTTTGGAAGTAGAAACGATCTTGTTGTTTCCTGCCACCTCTTCTTTCATAAAGAGAGACACGAGTTTCGGTATTATTTTAAACTTTTACGGCGCTAAAGGATAATCCTTGTGATCGTCGTGTAGCTCGGGTGGATAGTCCAAGTCCACTGCCAATAAATAGCCATATTTCGAATCTTTTTCGACTGATGCCAAGCGAAATTCAAGAATTTCTTTCCTCGTCAGCCTGCTGAATCGATCGTAGAGAAGGAATTCCGTCAAGGCTAGCCCGTATATCCATATCGACTAGATACAGACTAGGTAAATTTTCGTCGTAAGTATCTGGTAGATATTTGTTATTGGCGATCGAATGCCTTTTCGACATAAAAGTTGTTCCACCTCTGATACCGGAAGTTATTAAGTTAAGCTGTCCTCCGTGCGTAAACAGTTCTAGTTCGGCTTTGGTGTTTTTCAACATGGCTGCCAAACTAAACCCTGGTGTGGATACGTAGTAGCAAGGATCTATGCCGTCATTGACCGAGCAAGTTTCCCTGAAAGTCTGAAAAATGTCGGCTAGAAAATACAAGTCGATCATCTGATATACGAGATGGTAATTTCGTGGTCGTACTCCGTGTCGGTGATGCCTTCGCCTCATAGAGACGAGAAGAATGCCTCTTTAGGAGGGAATTCCTGGTCCTCAAACACAGCCATAGACTGCACGTACTCGTATGGGTAGTGGCCTTTTTGAGTCAATAAATCAAAGATTTCTTTCTTTTTCGCTTCTGGCTCGAACCAGTCAACTGAATCGAGAGCAGTTTTTAAGATGGGGAAGGGTCGATCTTTCTTGTGGTTTTTAGCCAAAGTTTCGAGCGAGGAAGATAGGAAGCTATAACTATCTTAAAACCGCAACCTTACCGAAAGGTCCTTTCCACTGAAGGAAAAGTACCGCGTAATGGTCATACTCATGAAACGCTCGGTATTTCTAGCAAGAACGTCTACTCCCGAAGGAAAGTTTTCCGTCGTAGAAATCAGTAACCTTATATCGTAAACTTCCAAGTTATGGAAGACGACAGGGATAGTATTTATTGTCCTAGCCTCCAGATTTCATTTTACGTAAAAAGCACCTCTGAACTTTCCTGTGAAGTGGCAGTGATCTCTCACTTTATTGGAGATGATGACTTTGTTGCAGTAGTAACAACTATCGGTTTTCGAGAACCGAATTTTATCGTCGGCAGTCATCATCAGATGTTTCGGTCGTGAGATAATCGAGGCAGACTTTTGAATTTCGCTATTCATACATTCGTAAAACTTATCCACCGCGTCCTCGCCGAGGTCGAATTTTTGACTCACGATTTCATTTTCTGGACCAACAACGACGTAGCCAAAACTAGTAGACGAATGCAATCTGACTTTAGTAGACGAACTCGAGGATGGATCGGTGCTACTAGTTTGCACGGGTCTGAACATACATTCGAAATCTTCATAAATTACTCAAGGATGAGGATTGCGTCTATCGTAGTGTAGGAATTTTAACGTGTTAGTGCCGGGTGGTAAGAAAGTGAGTACTTGCGCCCTATTCAATCTCACACATTTACTGGTGTTCTCCATCATAAATTGTTCTTTACCAAAGGCAGTGAAGCAGTTACGACAGTAAAATTTCCTGCTACTTCCAACACCTCGAAATCGGAGTTCCCTATCAATATCAAGGATGGCGCAGTAATGAGTATTTCCTTTTTCGTCGGCCATTAGTAACAGGTCAATTAGTTCTCCTTCCATATTTTTGTTCACTCTCACCAGGTGTAACCCAATCGATCCCTTGTAAGAAATTACGTTAATGGACAAATTGTTGACTCGTTCGAAGGAATCAATTTGCCGTAGACTCACGGGGAATGTCAACATGGAATGGTCTACGGTATTCAAAAATGGTTCGTAATATTTAACTTCGGTTTCGTAGCACTTCATTTTATCGGCTAAAATGGAATATACAAAGCACTTTGCGTCAGACTTTTCCACATTCACTATAACTTCGCTTTTCTTGCGTAATGCACTCGGCAAGGGTAAGAAAGAACTAGGACAAAAAGGATTGATTTTTGCTGTATAGAGGGACCAGAAATAGACTCGCACGATGTTGGAATCCCTGGCAAAATCTGCCTCTAAACACAGTTGAAATTTACAATTAGTCAGTTGATCCAAGCAAGTCGTGATAAGATATTTAAGCGGACAATACAGTAGATTGAGCGCTCGAGATGAATCGAGACATTCAATTTTACGGAAATAAATTCGATGCGTATCATCATGCACCAACTTGTACCTTACTTCACCTTCAATATCTTTTAACTCGTTTTCGAAGAGTAAACACTCTGGTCGAAGATCGGATCCATGGTTGGGCAGATGATGGATCAAATCTTGCTGTGTTGCGTAGACCTTTCCACAGTATGCACACCTAAATGATGATTTTGAATTCATTTTCTTTTTTTGAAAGAAAAATCGTTCATTCCTTTTATTATTATTCTTTTATTATATACGAAGTAATTTTCCCCAAAAAAACACGAGGATAAAATGAGGAGATAAATTGAAGTTCCTAAAAAAAAGAAGAATTAGAATTTAGCAGATACACTTTAAAAAAATGAATATTCCTTACATGGGACTTACAAAATAAATGGAAATTTTTTACATTTTATTTCCGGACCCTACATGGGGAGTTACTACCAACCCATAAAGGGGAGTTACTACCACCTGAGAGGAAGCCAGTAGTGGTGATTCCCGACTCATATGGTGCATGTAGCCCTGCCCAACTGCACCAGGGTTGGGAGGCCGTGTGTTCGAGTCCAGAACTGCATCTGGATTGAATTTCCTCGTCTGATCTCACCTTATATAGGACCCTCCTCAAAAAATTTTCATTTTCTGAAATTGCACAAAACCGTGCCAACTTATTTTTATTTTTGAAACCATGCCAATATTTTTTTTTAATTTTTGGAACTGTGCCAACTTTATTGGTGTGATGCATCCTGGGAAATATTTTCCCTATATAAGGAAAGATCCAACGAAGAAAATTCAGTCCAGATGCAGTTCTGGACTTAAACACACAGACTCCCAGCCTTGGCGCAGTTGGGCAGGGCTATATTCGCCGTATTAGAAGTTGCACATATGATAGATATGGTGCATGTAGCCCTGCCCAACTGCACCAAGGCTGGGAGGCCGTGTGTTCGAGCCCAGAACTACATCTGGACTGAATTTTCTCGAATTTTGGTTTGACACTTAACTCACTGGACTGACCGTAACGGTTATGGGTGTAAACTTACATAAATGTACTTTAAAAATCAACTACAACTCTCAATACACCAGAGTTTGGTTCAAACCACTCTCCACTAATATTAACAATTGATTGTTTAAAGGTTTTTCAATATCACCTAAACTCACCGCATCACTAAGACTAATATCCTTAATATCGCACAAATCACAAACTTAGCACAGGAACAGGAAGTGATGTCAAAACAGGAAGTGATGTAATAATAGGAAGTGTTGTCATAACAGGAAGTGATGTCACAACAGGAAGAGATGTCATAATAGGAAGTGAGTATTAGGTAAATGCGTTTGGCAGACTCAGAGGACAGACAGACCATAACCCGGTAACCGTCGGTCCTAGAGCAAAACGGAGCGAAATTTGGCCCCCATGCATTATACCCCGCCCACACTTGGCCTCGCCTTTCAGTTGGCCCGGTCAAAAATTATTTTGGCCCCCGAAAAAAAAAACTGGCACAGTTCCAAAATCCGAAATATGCCCGCAACTTGGGAACTGTCGGTCACATAGCGAAACCGTTCGGTATTTGGCTTCCCTGGGCTGTGCCCTACATGTCGCCCGCCCCGGAAATCGGGTACTTCGAATTTTGGCAAGTTGGCACCCTCATCACTCGAGAACTGTCGGTCTTAGAGCGAAATGGTTCAGGATGTGGGTTCCCCAGGCTGTACTCTACGCGTGATCCTCTCCACAAAAAAAGAAAAAAAGACACTTTCCAACCATCCTCCACATCAACAAAAAATCGGTAGCAAAAGGCACCCTCCTCCATATTGATGAAAACCGGAAGTGATTCCCCCCTTCATCACGTGACCGGAAGTGACGTCATTACCCCCATTTTGATCACTTGATCGGAAGTGACATCATAGAAGATAGCAAAAGCACTTTCCCACCTTCCTCCGGGCTGACAAAAAAAACGAATAAAAGGTAACAAAAGGCACCCTCTTCTAGATTGACGAAAAACCGAAACTGACGCCCCATTTTTCATCATATGACCGGAAACGCATTATTGCCCCCACTTTGATCACATGACCGGAAGTGACATCATAGTAGGAAGCAAAAAGTACTTTCCCACCCTCCTCCAGATCAACGAAAACCGGAAAACAGATAGTAAAAACCACTTTTCCACCCTCCTCCAGATTGACGAAAAATGGAAGCGACGCCATTACCCCCCCACTTTTCATCAGGTGATCGGAAGTGAATTTTTACCCCCACTTTTCTCAGGTGACCGGAAGCAAGGGTATATATGTAACCGAATATTGTATTTTACCACTACTCGCAAATACAGAAGTCAACTATACGTTATGTTGCTCTCTCTTTCTCTACCAATAGTAAATATTTGGGTTGAAGTTATTACATGTTTTTATTCAATACTGTGCTGAGTCGTGGCTAACATCACTAAGTTAAATGACAAAACCCGTATTCGGAAATTAACTTAAGAGAAATAGCATAGGAAATGCTGCCACCTAAGACTTTATAATATTCAGTACGTCACATGCTGTGACCTCACAAAATAAGGTTACAAGGTATGTGGTGGAAACAGTAGCGCCAGCTGCAGGGTGTCATGTAGCCTTTTGCTAGAAGTCGACAGCAAAAACAGACAAATGTACCAATGCAATAAAACTATACTATTGGATCATTAATTAAATACATGTTTGGTCATGTTTGGACCTCCACTGACTCCCGATATGTGTTAGGATCTAGATCGACATCTCCGTTCTTTTGTGTCGTAAACTGAGTTTGCATGAAAAGATGCCCTACACCATTTGCTGACATTGCTCTACGCCCTAGCAAAGAGTTAGATGCCATCTAGTAAATACCGGGCATAGTATATTGCAGAACATCCCAGTGCACCCGTCTATTAATAAATCAAAAGTTATAACAATTACAATTGAAATACCAACAACTGTACTACAATTACCAAATACCAAATACCAACAACTGACTAAATTGGTTACTAAGATATTTTTAATCCAATTACCAAAAATTATTAAACTCCTATAAAGTTACAAGTTATTCTAATTTGTTGCTAATAAGCTTAAAATGTAAATTTCAATTTTATTGATAATTTATTAATGAAGTGACTATAACTAAAGATAATGACTTTTGCTTGCCTGAAAATCATAGAAAAGAAAAACATGTAATGCACTACTAAAACAATATAAAACGATGTAAGGGACTAAGTCGTATTGCCGAAATGAAAAAAAAATTAACTTGTTCTAACGGACTCAGAACTATGAAGGTAACTTGAAAAGTGAAAGTAAACAACAGTACAGAAACTGCAAATTTGTTCACAAATCTGAACACAATTAACCTAGCAACTGTTACCAGTTTAATTATACGAATTTAGTAATAACACTTTTACAGCACCCTAGCCCTTCACCAGTAGCAGCCTTACCAGAAAGCTTGGTATAATGACTACTAGCCCCTACTACAATAATGTCTGCCATTCGAGAGAAGGTGGCTCTAACCATACACTAGTGTTACGCTCGGTTGGGTTAGTAACTTGTGTTAACAGCGGTGATGACCTAGCACAATATGACTTGCGAGATCGGCAGTCACTTTTAAACCTAGGAGTGGTCGTGTAATAACTGGATTCCAACCTGTTGTTTTGTTGTGATAGTTTCTGGAGTCTTCAAAAACATCTGCTAGCAGGAAACTGTCAGTCATTTGGTATACCTCATGATACAAACCAAATTTCTTAACTTTCAGCTTAAGCCAGAAGTTTAGTGCATGAACGTAGTTTTCTGCCACTAATGCCTCGTCTTTAGCTGGGAGTAAAATGACACTCTCGAAGGAAGATCTTCTTTAACGAAAACGGATGTGTCTTACAGAAGCTTGGAAGGGTAGATGCCCTGTTCCTTATGGATACTCAGAGAATTCGCTAAAGTCGACCACTCGTTAAACCACGCAGATTTTAGGACACAGTCCAAGGCAGCTTTGAGAATTGGAAATCCGATGCCACTGTTTCTGCGGTTCTCAACCTGTGTGTCCAGCGAAGCGTTTACGAAACTGAGACTGAAACTGAGACTGCGAAACTGAAACTGAGGCAGGTTGTAGTAATCAATGATTTATCTTCCTCATCCTTAGTAGTCATGCTGTGAAACTGCTCGGCGTTCTGACTAATGACATTCACCTTTTTCTGGATCATGTGCACGGTGGATACCAGGCAGTTCATGTCACTTCCCTCTAAGCTGTGGAATACAACGGGAAAGGTTCTCCATTCACGGGTGCACAAGTTACATTTTGAATGATTGACTCTCCTGTACCGCCCGCTGACGTGGCACAGATGCTTAACCTTACGTTTGCTTATTTTCTTCGAGCACTCGTGGTTGAGGGTTTTTTCGCAGTAATGACACATGTTGGTGAGGTCGAAACATATGTTGTTCGGCTGGTGTGAAGGAGTGGTTTCACGTCTTTCAACAGGTTGTAGTAATCTTTAACTTCTTTCATCATGTGGTCATAGAGTACCTCGACCTCGTCTTCTCCCAAGAAATAGTTTTGTCTAATAATGTCCCCGTTCTGTTCCACCATGATGCAACCAAAGCTGCAGGGTACGTGGTGCTGGATTTTAGTCGTTTAAATCGTGGAAGCATATGGTTGAGTGGTTTGGAGGGTGGAAGTGGACACTCTAAGTCGATGTAGAAGATTTGGGGAGGGTTTTTGATGACTGAAATGGTGAAACTTGAGAAAGTTTTTTTCCGGGTTTCTTGAATTTGAGCAGTTGCACGGGTTGGATTTTAAATCTTTCTGGCGAACCGAAAGCATCCATTCCCTTCCAAACCCGGGGAAACAGTCCTGACAATAGAATTCAGCATTAGACCCTGAACCTTGGTAGCATAAGAATTAGGTAATGTTGCTGATGGTGCAATAATGGGTTTTCAACAGTCCAGAGTCACATCATATTCACCAGTCAACAATAGAAGTCAATAGGTTGTCCATAAAGGTTTCCATAAAGTTGTACATAAAGTTGTACATAAACTTTTCCATAAAGTGGCCAATAACACTAAAGGAAAAAAACATTCACTTTTTGAATTTATCAATTTGACCAAGCTTTGTTGGGTAGTATTGAATGCCGGTGTGGAGCATATCCGGTTACCAGTTAACGCTGTTCAACCGGAAACCTGCAGCCAGTACCGAATATAAAAAAGATTTCTAATCATTTTAATTTTAAAATATTAACACCGTGGCATTTTTCCCGGCGAGGGCTTTCTGGAGAAAATGTAGGATGAAGCACACCTAGGTCGGTACTTGGTCACCCTAATAATGAGGGTTGCTCAATAGAGGTATCACTAAACCACTTCCACGCTCGCAAAAACACCAATGGAACCTTGAATCTTATCGAAGGCTTTATCCAGTAGAGCGGAAATATATTTTGACTTGCATATTTCCGAGGAGTGTGACCAGAAACTCACTCACTCACAGTAATATCTCTAATGAACTCGACCCCAAAGCAGATATTCACTTTGCATCTAAACATCTGGTCCAGACAAACTATTAGCAGTGACAGTAAATCCATTTTTACTGACACAAGAAACTGAAGCGAATCACCAAGTCCTAATTCTTCCGGTAGAAGCATTCTGGACTGAGAAGGGTAAAAACCTGGGCATTTGCGATAGAGACGAGACGATTGAACCCCGAGAGAGTAGGGTAACTGGTTGGTGAAGCAAGTGCATTCTTCCAGATTAGACGTGTGTGAGAACCAAGATGGTTCTACAACTGGTATCACGAAGGAAGGGTATCTTGGCAGTTAATGCATGTAAAAAATATTTTAGCATCATTTCTGATATGATAAAACGTTTACCCTTTTTAATAATAATGTTTACTGCATTGAAAAGTTTTATACAGAAAAATGAAGGTCATATTTATTTAAGATGGCTAATTGTGGCCTGTCGTACTTGGAATCGTATCCCTTCCATTTAATTGAGTAAAGCATTTTCCCATCTTTTATTTTAAAAATATACCGGGAACTAGAATTTTTTGAAGTTCTGGTCCGTAAAAACCTCCACTGACCGGTTCACTGGATCACCAGTACATTAAGATACGTAACTGATCGGTTTTTTGCACGTGAAAACTTTGTTACTGACATTTTGAAAATATGCTTTATCGAAATTATATTAACTTTAGGAATCCTGACTTGCTTACTTTGGCGAATTTGGGTTTCTTTACACCCATTTACTACTAGTTCATCTCAACAACAGTTCGTGACTCCTGGTTACTTCCCTCAGTTTCTGTTTTGTGGTGGGATTAGCCGTGTTGTTGTATTTAAAAACCTACACTTTAGTAATGTATCCAGTCGTAAACCCCATGCGTGGTGAATTTTTTTCCCATTTGAGTTTTCAGCGTTATGTTGAAACGTTTTACCACTCTCCCTTTCTTCTCAGAGTAGGTAAAGTACATGTTAATGTTATGATGCTTGAGAAGTACCTTGAAGTCTGTAGTGTAGAACTCGATAGGTAAAATCAACTTGTACATTTTTAATGTTCCTCCGAGTATATTCTTTACAGCTTCGGCAACATATGCACCCGTTTTAGATTTAATGGGAACGGCCCAAGCAAAATTTGAACATGACGTTAATGCAGCTCAGTAGGAAGTAAAACCCTTTAGGAAGTAACACCCTTTATTTAGCTTAGCGTGTGGTATCATTTCCACCAAGACCATCTACCATCGATCGTTAAAGCCCAGCACAATCACTGTCCGTCTTGGAAAACCTTTCCTCGTTGGTTTACAAAACTCTTTTACGAGTTGAGCCATTATTTATTTCCCATTCCGAACGTTAGTTTTGTTTTCATGATTTTCTTAACAACCGAAGCTGCTAGTTTTTCTCTCCATGCCAGAGAAGGATCGTTTCTCTCACTCTTTGAGTTTAGAAGTGATAATTTCATTGGCAGCATGTCCATCTTATATATCCGAACTTTCAGAGTAAGAAATATCGTGTTCTTTGCACGCCTCGTGTAGTTTATTTATTACAGGATATCCTAGAGTTAATCTTTTTTCCCAGTTTGGTTCCCGGGCCGCAGTATTGGTAGCCCGGTAAATATTCTTCGAGCGGTAAATTATCCGTGATTTAGTTTGCGATTCTTATCCCAGACTTGATAAAGGAATCTCTTTTCGTCCCTCACACTTTGCAAAACACAATTTAGATCAGTTGATTTTTTTGAGGGTATAATTACGGACTGCACCAGCCTATTAGAGGTTTGACGTTTACATTTGACACCGCATCTCATCTTGAGTTATTTCGTTTCCTTGGTTCCTTGTTTTATATAATTGTGTATAATTTTTTATTCTAAACCTACATTTTGATAAGTAAGCATTCCTATCCTTTTTACCTAGCGGCTTTCATGTCTTCCCAAATCGGAGCGATGATCGGACTTTGGTTTCTGACTAGAAAGGTCATTGTTTTCATAAATGGCGTGAATAATTTTAATACATCACATAAGATGCTTTAACCTTTTGTGAATAGGAAGATTCTTTAAAATCCTAAAATCTGACTCACTCCAAAATACATTTCTCCCTGGATAATGGTCCCAACCGACGACTATGTCGTTTTCAAAAAATTTAACTGATCAATTTACGGTGGTCAGATTACCATTTTTCATGTCATGTCGACTAAATACTGGGTCAGTGTACTTCGGATTTTCGTAAAATTTGACCAAGAAATATTTGCCTGTTTATCCAATAAACTGGCTACGTAACTAATTGTCCTAGCGACATTAGAGTGGCAATGTTAGGAAGCTCTGGGTAGTTGTTATGTGTCTGGATAGCACTGCGACGTACGTAGTAGTGAGTTTATGGGAGCTCATACATGTGTATTCGATTTGGGTTTAGGGAGGATTCTTGGAAATCCTATCTTGGGAATTGCATTTTTGGGGCCCGGGCTGGAGGAAAATATTCGACGAGAGTGAAATTGCGAGGGGTTGCCAATTCCTTCTCCTTGTCACTGGAAGTATCGGCTTCGGAACAAGACAGGAAAAGCCCGCTACTTCGTAATCACCCTCATCAATCTCCTTGGCCTTGTAACCATTAGTTTATAAATTATCAAATCTTATGGAACTGCCGAATGATTTATTTCTTATGTACCGCTTTGTATGTTTTATAATTGCTTTTGTATTTTAATCATATACTGTACTGGCTGACAGAGAAGTGGGCATAGTGATAAAGACTCTTACGATAGTAATAATTGTTGAAGGAATAGTTTCCCAGTTCAAATCTTGAGTCACGTCCCTTTGACAAAGCTATACGTGATTTAAGTTTGCTTAACTAAACTACGTCATGTATAATTGATGACTTTGAATGTTTGGTTCTGTTTGAAGGCCGCAGACTGAAGTACACAGTAAAATTCGGTAAATACGCAAGTAAGGCATTTGCTGCAATAAAGAAATGTAGAGGCGTTTTAACGTTCGAATACGTTTTAAACAATCTCCTGCCACCACCCCCTCTTAAGACCTCTTTGCTAAGATCCCGGACCTCATTTTGAATTTCATTTTTCCCCTCCTTCCCTTGAACAGTTTTCTGCATGCAACAGTATACCTTTACATCTTTTAAACTATTTATTTAATTACTATTTAATTATTAAGTTCTGGTCAGAAACGACCGAAAAACTACGTCCTCCACTACTACACAGCATTACAAAATGAATGACCAAGGCAGGTCACTTCCTTTCATACGCCCAGAATCAAAGAAATTATAACAGAAATGACAGTTTTTGATAATGATAATGACAGTTTGATAATGACAGTTTTTTGTGCCTTCTGCACCTATATTTTTTTAACACAAATTTGTACTGTGACTAAACACGTTGAAGGCATTGTTTGAAGACCATTGTTTTCTAAAGTGACATGGGTCATTTTTTGTAGGCCTTGAATTAATGTTGCACCCTCCCCATTTAGGAGGGTCAACCCCCCGCAAAAGGAAACAGTGAGTAAGTCGAGTGTGACCAATGCGCAAACTGGCCAACACCACCTCCTCACGGCGACTGCGGCGACACGCCGAGTGCCATTCCTCAACAGTGCCTTTAATAGCTTGTAATTTATTGCTGTCCTGTCCATCCCACGAGGCTTGCCAAAAAGCGTGTAACCTCAGACGCAGAGTTGGAAAAGCGTCCGAGGGAACAAGGCTGAGATCCCTTCCGAGAGGGCCAGAAAGGGCCCCTTTTGCTGCAGAATCCGCTTGCTCATTTCCACCTATCCCAACACATGGGAACTCGTTGACCTTCCACCAGGAGCTTCAACGATAGGTAGCAAGTGGGTATTGAAGCTAAAAAGAACGGTCACTGTAGAAGTTGAACGCTATAAAGCTCGCCTCGTAGCAAAACGATTTTCGCAAATCTATGGCTATTGAATGTTATTGGTGTCGGTGGCCACTTACGGTCCGGCACTTCCTTGTTGATTGTTGCCATCTTGATGGTTTTCGTCGTCGTTTCCATCTTACATAATATCTCTGTAATGTGTGGTGTTCGTTGTCGGTTCCATCTTCCGCATGACATTGAGCGTCAGTTGGGCGATAAGTCTGTCCTCCTGTCCAGTGTTTTTCAATTTTTGCAGGAGGTACAGATGTATGACAAGATTTAGATTAGGGGTTTGAATAACATCTCTGTAATGTGTGGTGCAGTGGCAACCCGGACCACTGCACTGTGACTGAGGTTGGCGCTAATGACCAAGCTGTCGACGCGCCATTAAGCCTCATCTCCCCCCCTCCCCATTTCCTTAACCGCATTACAGTGTTATAACAAGTGAAAAGTCCACGAACAATAAATGACTGTGGCATTTAAAAGAACCCAGGTATCTCCTAGCAAAATTGTCCCTTTCCATACCGAGATATCCTTATCAGTGAAAAAGTATGTTCATTCAAAAATGTCTCGTTAAACCCTCAACAACGATCGCGCATGCAGTGATTGTTACAATTCAACTTGGCTTTTCAGTTCATCTTTTGTTGCCAGTGTTATGCTTTTTCATTATTGGAGCAGACGCAGCGATTCCAGCGTAGCTCCTTACATTCGGATTTCTTTGTCGTAGCATCACGCCATACTACTGAATCCAATACGATGAAATTTTGTATGCAGCTGTCTTTTTTTTCAGATCAAAAATGGGGTATAATATTTTGGGTCGGAAATTAAGAAAAAATTATTGGAAATTGTTAGAAACTCAATTTTTATGGGAAATCTTTTCTTAAAAACCTATTGTTAGAAACAGTTTTTTGTGTACAAGCATGTTTTGTAGTTGTTGTTTTGTTTTACGTAGCACAAATCCAAACTATTATCTGCACGCTGTTATCTGCCCCACGACGATAATAGTGGGTATTTCATGTTGAATAATGCGTTGTTCAAACAAACAAAGAACTCTGCAGATTTGACGATTAATCATTCTGGTTCACAAGAACCATGCAACCAATTATCGTCAACGGACGATTGTTTTGTAGTTAAGAATAAACAAGGGGCTACAGCGACTATCTAGTCGCATTGGTCTTCTGTACAATCATCAGAATTGTCCGTTACAAATGTGTTAGCTTTTAAGCTTATTTTACGTTTTAGGCATAATTGTCAGCGTTTAAGACTAAATTACAACTTTAATTTCGTAAGTAGCAACTAACGGAGATTTGGATTGTATACAGTAAGCCCATTCATTTTTGCAACACGGTATGCCTCCACGCACATAGTTACAGTGTTACAACGTAATGCGCAACGTAGCCTAATATAGATCAGTGGTAGTAGGGAAGGGACAGGAGAAACGCTGCAGCAGCGACTCGTAGCAACTATTGACGTTGCCATGGTAACGTGATTTTAGATCTAATTTTCATTTTTTGGGCCTACTTCTTTTAACGGCAGTTTTAGTTTCGTAAGTAGCAGATAGGCCTAATGGAGAATTTGGTTCGATCGTAAGCTTATTCATTCATGCAACAATGCGACAAGACTCTTTTAAACGAAGCTAAATGTTTTTGTTTTTACGGCTGCGTTAACACAAATTTTTAGGATTTCAATTCGACGATGAAATGTTATTATTTAATTTAGTTGCGTCGAAGAAATTTATTAGCTATAAGGAGGCAACGATGTTTTAATTTGCCATGTTATTTAACTAACTTTTGACACTGAATCGAACGTTGTAAACAGTGGACGTCAATTTCTGGTACCGTTGCGAAGTTGAAAAAAGCGACGGACGGACGGACAAAGTCGTTGCAATAGTCTTCTCAGCCGGTACGGCTGTACAGAAGACTTAAATGAAACGATCCGAAAAAAATGTTCCAGGATTCAGTAAAAAAAATGATAAGGAAGGGAAAGGAAAAAAGGCAGCAGGAAGAGGCCAGGAGGGGAGGGGAATGACAAGTAAGGGAGGGAGGGGAAAAGTGGTACGGAGTTGGGAGGAGACGGAGGGATGCATAGGAGGGAGGAAGAACAAAGTAGGTGCAACTGCCTCCAAGTGCCCTTTCCCTCCCCTTAAATAATATCAAGCTCCGTTTCTGTACGTCAACATGTAAGCGTGGCGGCCCATGTTATGCCACTGCAGCTTATGCTTACCTTTTCCCCTGCAAATTATTACGTAAGATATTGGTAAACTGAGAGTTGGAATACCAGGGCGTAAACTTTAAATCAGAAAAAACTGAAAAACAACCATCGTTTCATGTGTATAGTGCACACAGCAAGAATATTCTTTAGCCCAGGTTTAAAATTTAAAAGACCCCTCTGTAATTTAAATATGTTCGTTGTGTTGTAGCCAGTAGAGGTGGTTAACCAACGTTTAAAAAAACTACTAATTGAGTAGTTATGTTTTAATGGCTATGTAACCCCTTTCACTCCATGACGTATGCCTAGGCTAGAATAAAAATAACGTGGTTACTCGAGTGAACCAAGTTATAAATAACGAAAAAAAAATCAAAGGCGAAGAGCAACCAAAGCAAACAGTCTACATTAAAGACTGCCTTGTGAGGATACAAGATACACTAATCTGAAAAAGTAAGAAAAGACAACTGCCCCGACTGGGACTCGAACCAAGGACTTCCCAAGTTGTTAAAGGGTTGGCCTGTGAGTCATCAGGAATCGAGATAGAAACACGAGAATATAAAAAGACCTCCTTTGGCATTAGTCTGTAGTGCAAGGGGGTAATTTGTACTTGGGCTAACAACTCTTGGGGCATTTATTCGAAACCAAAGTTGCTTGATAACCAACCAGAAGTCTTCAGAAGGTACCAAACGTGTAATTTATATTTTTCAGAATACAATTCATTGTCTATTCAGAGAGCATGCATGGCATCCCCTTGGATAATGGATCTTGGACTGGTTTTCTGGGAAGCCTACAACGAAAGGTAAAAAAAATGATATCGTCTCATTAGGCATTTCGTTTTAATTTGTGATTACCAGAAACCATAGTGGACATCTGTATAATTAAAACTTCAACTTTCTCGTATGGACGCTGTTTGTAAGACTACAATTTTGCAGGTTTAGGTTTATAGCATCTTGTCATCTTTAAAGAACAGTGATGCTGTCAATCCTGATGGGCATGTAGGGACCAGTCATTATTTATGGCTGGGGGGAGGGGGGGGACAGAGGAAATGAAAATGTGACCATTACATTTTCGATGCCCCCACTTCGAGACCCACAAAAAAATCCTGACCCCCCCCCAACTCAAGGTCCAGAAATATTGTGACCCCCTCCAGAAAACAATGTTTTAATGTTCTATAAAATGCTTGCTATACCCATCTCTTGTTGAGATTCATACACTAAATATGATGAACACACTGTTTGCGTGTATGTCCAAATCCATAACACAGTCAGTTCCTGAAAGACAGAAGAAACCAAGAAACCAGGTGTCAAGGCTTTTCTACAAAGTTCTTTGCAAAAACTATACTTGCAGTAATGGTACTAATAGCTTCAAAACCTTGTAAACACTCACTTCATGTCCCTCCAGAAGCTGAGGCGTTTTTAGAAATGTTGAGTGCTGAAATCACAGTACTTTTTCTTCCAGTTGGTCAATATGTTTTTGACCCCCACCCCTTGACGGGATCTGAAAAATTTATGAAAAATCTATGACTCACCTCGAGAGGGTCCCAAACTTCATGACCTCCCCCAATTCCCTCCGGTCCCCCCCCCCCAGCGATAAATAATAGCCAGTCCCTTAGCAACCTTTTATAAACAAATTAAGAATTCCATTAGTTCACCATAATTCACCATTAACCTATCCTAACCACAGCATTCTCTTTACTTGCTCTGTTGGGGTCGATCTTTGCTTCAGAGTTTATTCGATCACCAGGACGTTAAAAATTAATGTACTGATTATGACGACGCAAGGTAATTTCAGTTGTTGCTTACTATTCGTTCTTCATATTCCTTACAACAACTGCAGTTCATATACAGTCAAACAGTTTGTTTATGTTGTAAATGTTTACTATATACGGAAATCAATAGAGTGGGTAGCTCAATCTGCGCACCTCCTCCATGCTTCAGAAACACAAATGTTTGAAAACCTTTTGAAACCAACAGGTATCAAGAAATGCGCTACTACTTCGCGTATCAAGTTCAGATTGTTGGCTTTCCACGGCGTCTGATTGTTGGCCTCTGATTGTTGTTGTTCAAAGTCAGGACATTATTTATTGTGTAGAATTGTTTTGTTGCTGGGGGCTGGTGACCCAATGGGTTAAGCTCATTTCATTTCATTTATTTCCCAGAAGCCGTGGTCTTACACCGTACGCTCCTAAGTACAAATGCTAAAATAAACCAAAAAAATCAACACAAACACAAACCACAACCAGATATCTCAACCACAAATCCCCACCGCAAATCAATACCACGAAAATCACCCACACATCCTCATATCACTGTTCCACTAACCACTATTGTCTCTTTCTATCCGCTGGGCAACCATGACGCACAGCTCCTTGGTCAGGTCATCACCGTTTACTGCGATACAGAGCTCACCAAACACAACACTTGTTCACACAGATGCATGGGGTCCACCCCTCCTCTTGAATGCACTTCCCTTGCCAATGGGTTAAGCTCTGTAAATAAAACAACAATGAGCGAAGACTAGCTACTGCATCTCTTACCCGAGACATTAAACCGGCGTTTTCTGGTATTGAATATTATCTAAATGCGACTGAAAGCTTTGGAAATTGTGTAGATCGACGGGGAGTACCGAGTAGAACACAGAAAGACCTCTTTCTGATCTGTGCATAAAGGATTTCAATACGGAAAAGGTATCTCAACATCGTTGATTTCATGCTAATTACTTATTACTTATTACTAGTTTATTCCATTCAGATAAAATAATGTATGCAACCAATAAGCTTGAAATGTGACATTCAGTTTACGTTTGACTCTAATAGGTGCCTTTTATGGTTTGACATTTTGGGATATTTTACAAATGTAATCATTTGGGTCGTATTCCTTTGTAATGCTATTTTCATGAATGTTAGGAACACGCCATCTGTTATCAAAATAATTGTGCTTCTTAGCCGAGTAACAATGCAGCCTCCGTTAACTTATTATTGTTTCCGTTTCACAATTAATTTGAAGTGAAGCATTGTAATTGTAACTCACCGGAAATAAATAGAAATCTTATCGTCTACAGAACTGTTATGGAAAAGAAAATCCGGGAAGGGTTACCGCTCTTTGAATAAAACAAAAACAGAAAAAAATTGTATAAATAGACCGTAGTTTTAACGTGCATCCCGCCAGTTGACACTAACCAATTTTGAGAGCTATAATTTGGTCGATCTGATATTGAGTATGATACTAAATATGTTGTCATTTCAGTTTTGTTTTTTGGCATCCAAGATTCTTACTGATTACTGTCCATAAGCAGTAAATGCTTGATCTCACTTTGACCTTATGAAACATTTTTCAGAGCGTTTATTTTCGTATCTGAGGGTCCAAAAATCAAGTTACAGTTATAAAAATAGGTTTTTCAAAGCGTAGTTAAATAATATCGTATATGGCGCTGCTCTCATCCTTGTAAGTGGTTTATTACAGAGGTATAGGGGTACAAAAACGCACGCATACACAAGCATCTAAACGAATACATGTACTGTTCCTTTTAGCAAAAGAATATTGGATCATATTTACAAGAAGTGCTCAGTATTGTGCAAAATAAATTGTTCCGTACAGTAGGCAATTCGAAAAGCTAGGTGTTGGACACTGGGACAGATTTGATTAGCTACGGTCATTACAAAATAAGAGCTAATTACTATTAAAAAACGCTTAAGCGTATAAAACACAGATGTAAGTCTAAGAAAACTGAACGCTCTAGAGTAACAGATAACGAAAGAAAGACATGTACGCCATCAGCGTCGAACTAATACGTGTAACTGAATCTCCAGCATCCCCCCCCCCCCAAAAAAAAGCTGGAGTTTCTTTTACACGTATTAGTGCAACGCTGATGGCTTACATGTCTTTTTCTTGTAACTCCTCCTTTACAGCAATAAGTTTTTTTAGGCTTACATCTGTATTTTACACGCTTAAGCATTTTTTAATACTAATATTTGTTACTTTTTTTCTTGGCTGGGCCACAACTACAAATTTTGTGGCCCAGGCGAAACCATGATAGTGGGGGGGCCTCTTTCGCAAAGGGATTGACCTTTAATTTTGGTATATCCATCATGTTTGGAAAGCCAGAAATTGTATTTCTCTGTATTTTTCGAGTGCCCCTAACAGGTGGGACCCAGGTTTGACATTTACCACGGAAGTTCATACTGTGCCTTACACTACGAAACATGCTTTGGGCCTATTACAGGTGGAGTGGATTGAAATATCAAGCCTGTAGGAGGTTGCATATGGCTAGTTCGATTTGTGCTGCTAAGAATGACTAGTGTACCAAATTTCCTTCTGTTCCTGGATCGGCACGAATTTATTGGTCTAGCATCAGGGAGGAGCAGATGAGGGCGCTGGGGGAGGGGGGGGGCCTTTGCGGGATTTAATGAGGCTTTCATTGTTGGTTTGATTTATACTGCTAATAATGACTTGTCTACCAAATTTCATACTTTTAGCTCGATTTGGAAGAATATGTTGGTCAAGCCTCATGGGGAATCATGGGGGTCGGGGATGCACGGGAAGTTCTTGGCGGTATTTCATGGGGAGTTACATGACTGGTTCGATTTGTGCTGCTAAGAATGAAGGGTGTACAAAATTTCATGCTTTTAGCTTGATCTGCAAGAATTTGTTGGTCAACGTCAGGTAGGGGCAAAGGAGGTGTGGGGGATCTTTGGGGGTATTTCATGGGGGTTCCAGGTCTGGTTTGATTTGTACTGCTAAGAATGGCTTGTGTACTAAATTTCAAGCTCTTGGCTCTAGTGCAAAAATTTGTTGATCAAGCCTCAGGGAGTGGGCACAAGAGAGTGCTGGGAGCCCTTGGGAGTTTATCATGGGGATGCCATGGCTGATTCGATTTGTGCTACTAAGAACGACTTGTGTGCCAAATTTCGTGTTTTTAGCTTGATCTGCAACAAAGTGTCTCCCAAGCCTCTGGGAGGGGCACAGGGGGATGCAGGGGGAGGGGGCACTGGAGACCCTTGGTGGTATTTCACGGGCAGTCCATGGCTGGGTCGATTTGTACTGCTAAGAAACACTTGTGTACCAAATTTCATGCTTATATCTCGATTTACAAAATTAGTTACTGCTCTTAATGAATTCTACCCAATGCGCTACAATAATAAATGCTCTGGAGACAAGAAACCAGCAGTCACATTAAAATGGCGTCCTAAAGGACCTGGTCGTTGTTAGTATCTACACTTTAAGCTATAAAAAGTGAACATCAGTTCATTGGTTCTATCTCTAGGTGAGAACAAAATTTAGAGACCATTTAAGTTTCCGTCAGAAGAATATTGTAGTTACATCAAAATAGCATTCGAAAGGCCCTAGGCCTTGCCCATACCTACGTTTTAAGCTATAGAATTTGAAAATCGGTTCATTGGTTCGATCTCCTGGTGAGGCTAAAGAATCCTAACAAGAACAGGAACAACAACACCACCACCGACAACAAGAAATGGCCGTACTGTATACGGCGAACAGTTCGATTATAGTCATTGAAATTTGTTATGCATTGAAACACTTGCGACATGACCTGAAATACTGAATTTCACTTGTCTTTGTCAATTCTGGACGAAACTATAGGATTTCAAAGTTTGACGTTTAATATGGACGTTCATACTGAGGCTTACATAATTAGTAGACAAAAACAAACTCGTTTAACTGATTCGTAGTCAAAACGGCAAAGGAACACGAATACAATTTCCTGTAAAGTTTCAGATAATGCAATGTTGCTATACTGTTTAGTCCACGTGAAACATTGAATAAAGCTAAGCTAAACTGCATGGTATGCCAATGCAGCATGAATTAGTAGACAAAAACGAACTCGTTTGATGCTTATGGTAAGGTTTAACTGATTCGGAGAAAAACAGTTACAAACCAGCAACACCACTTTATAAAAAAAACTGCAAAAAAATTACTGAAATAGAAGTGTGGTAAAGGGGCCCATCTGCACTGGTTTTCCTGATGGGTTGCTCGAAAGGAGTTGCTCCCCCTACTACTGACGTACTCAAAGATGACGTCTGTATCACTTCTGGTGCGTGGCTTTTCCTTATTACTTACTATCTTCTTTGAATGTATGATTACATCTTCACCCTGGTGGATAAAAGAACATCTTGTGACATTATCTTCCGTCACTTTAGAAAGCTTTTGATTCCATTAGCATTCCACATTTATCAATAACCTACTCGTTCTTGGAATCCATAAGGCAACAGCTGCTTAAATCACTTCCTGTCTTTTCAATCTGAGACATCTTGTTCTTCCTAAAGGCTCACATTCACACTCTCACCGGACTGCCTCAGCGATCTGCTCTTGATTACACGAAATATTGAATCTTTAAGGGTTTTAGGCTTTTTTCTTTGTTATACAACACTTTTCTCAGGCCAGTGCTTGACTGGTGTTCTGAAATCAGTGGTCTCTGTTATTACCTTTGCCTTGGTAAACTTGAAAATTGCCAGCATAAGTTGACAAGTGATGTTTCCCAGTTCTTTACCTTCCTTACAACGAATGCTTAAAGCAGCTCAAGCTTGATTCATTTCGGACCAGATTTGACAGAGGTGACCTGACTCTCACTTACCAGATACTTTCTAGCCTCTTTGGCATCAACTTGTCTACCTTTTTTACCAGTAACTCAAACTTTAATAAAGGTAACTATTGTAAACTGCAGGCCTCACTTTGAGACTTAAATGTCGTCGGCATTTTTTCACTGAGCGTTTGAAAAGGTTTGGAGGATAGAGCCTTTAAGGCAGGACTGGAAAACCGAGTGCCATACCTTTAGCCTGATTACGGCAGTCCGGGCAGGGAGGATCGCTTGTGGATGTTGACGAGCATTGGATTAGCCCAGGGAACACCGGGATAAAAGTGGGAGCATTGTCATATTGCCATACTGTATATGTCGATAGCTGATGACCATGAGGAGACTGGGCAGTGAGAAGCATGGCGAATTCTGCCTCCGCAATGGTGTCAGAGGTCGAAGGAGGGAGTTGGTAAGAAGTTACCGATGCATGGGGAACAGGAGATAGACGAACTTGAGTCATTGGCAGTGTCATGCACAGTTGAAGGGAGGGACAGTCTGTCGCAAGAACTTGAGTGGGTTGGCGCAAAGGAGGATCAGTGTCCGTACAACGCCGTGTTCAGGAACGCGCGCAGTAATCTTCCCTCCAAGCTGGAAAGGACGGTAGTGGGGAGAGTTTGACAACTCGCTGAAGTTTCTTTTTCAAAAGAATGTTCCAGGAACGTAGGGTTGAAGCCTCGTCTTGGAGTTTGTTGAGGTCAGAGGCAAAGGTAGAATTTGCAGTCCGAAGGAAACGGATGGTGTCTGCCTGACAGTCGCTTGTTCACTGAAGGGCGACTAGGACACCACTGAGGAGCGCAGAGTCGAATTCGTAGCTCGTAGAGAGTCCAGTTCTTGTTGGAACGTGCGGAACTTGGAATCCAGAGAAGCCGGGTTGATCTGGAATTGAGCCTCATCGTCTGGGGAAAGCTGCAGGTCGCGGACACCGTGTAAGGGTAGCATAGTTGGTGACAGAACTGGAGTCTGGAGGAATTTCGCAAAATACGGATTGAGGCTTGTTCTTAGTCGGGAATCGTGTTGTCGCCTTGCAGAAAGTTTTGGCGGGGAAGCCAAAGTTGATTCTGCTGAAGGAGCGAAAGAAACTTTCTTTGGAGACATAGTAGGAACAGGGGAGTCAGAGCTGCAAGAGGAAGGACGTTGATCACGTTAGTTGTTCTGGATGCGATTTTTTTCTATGCCGTTGTAGGATGACTGTCCATTCCTCATTAGTTAGTTGTTCACACACACTACACTTACGAGTGAACCAGTCACAGGACCGGTGAAACTGGCAACAATGATGCGGATCCAGGTGGATTTTGGAGCCAGCAAACACTTAACTGGATCAGGGTAAGGACCGACTTTCTCCCCCTCCCCCCACTGGTGCGGGAGAGTCTTGGCAGTCCATAGAGACTGAATCCTGAGAAGGGTCGATTGGTGGATCTTCAGGCGGGGTAGCCATGACGGGGTTCGAAGAGTGTCCGTAGCGAAAAAACCGTTAACGGTTGTGAAGAGAACTGTTGAAAAGTGCGCGACCGTGCGAGTAATGGGCGAAGTAGTGGAGTGGATTTGGGATGTAGGATTCCATGCCAGAGAATGAGATGATGGTTCCACTAACTGTGACAGTGGGTGTACGGAGGATACCTTCCATATGCGTCCCCCTTCATTCTTGTCCAAAGGCTGGTGAGCCAGAATGGGCAGAAGAAGTTTGCGGGCCGACGAGAGAGAAGAAGGACCAGGGCGGGTACGGACTGCCGCAGCCTAGGATGGAGATCGTATGGTAGAGTCCGGAGACCGGAGGTTGCAGAATAATATATAAGGCAACTGGTATCACTTTTCTGGTTGATGATGGGAGGGTCGCAAGGCGATATACTACGAGAGTGAGTGAAGAAGATGGTCGTCGTGGCTGAGGACACCAGCCAGCAAGCCAGAAACAAGCAACGTATGAAGATAGAAGATTCGCAGGACACTGTCTGGAGAGGGAGGCAAGGATACCATTGGTAACTCGAAGGAGTCCGGTAGGAAGAGGTATGGAAACCCAGAAAAGAAGTAAATCGTTGCAGGACCATGGGAATGATCACATGGTGGAGAGGCAAGAGAAGGATACTGGTGTCCGATGAGTAGTTCGATCTCGAGTGACGAGGGTCCTTGTAGATGATTTTTACGGTATCTTGATTGTATATTCTTCTTTCTTTCTTTTTTCTCTGTTTTCTTCAGAGAAAGGTGCAGCCTCACATTGAGGACCAAAGTCAGTGTCCGCGGCTTGCGGATAAGGCTGGTGATTGCGGCTTGCGGGTAAAGCTGGTGTCTGCAGCTCACGGATAGGGCTGGTATCCGTCTGTGAAGAAGGAGTCTAGGATAGAGTCAAGCTTTTAGCGATGGAAGGAGAGGTGTCTGGAGGTGGAAACCGGGGGGGGGGCCCCTGATGGAGTGATAGCAGTTGTGCAGGAAGGTCCTGTCTTGGATGCAATCGGAAAAGGCATTTGCCATGCCTAAGTCACAACTTTACTGGTGAAGAGTCTATAATTTCCAACTCCGAGATGGGGGCCGGAGATCGGGGAGTCAGGGAAAGAACTTTTTACGGAGAATGGTCTCATGGAGTTAGTAAGAGGGAAGCTGATGTGAGGGAGTCCAGGGTTGAAGAGGAGGAAGAGATGTGGACTGCTGTAATCTGCTGGAAGGCGGACAGGAAATCGCTGTGGAAGGGATTCCGAGGTGCGGTGACTGAAGTGAAAGCTCAGGAAACGGTTGAGAGATGCGGCAGCCACGAGATGCCGGCGGTTGAAGGGAACTCGAGATGAGTTGGCATAATAAGGGCATCCACTACGACGAGGTGGGGCCACCTGCAAGAGACGGGGCGGGGCGGCCGTGGAATCCGATGTCAAAGTGTAGAGTTAGACTTCCGAACAGGAAGAGAGGAAGAAAAGTCTGCTGAGCCACTTGAGGGGGCTCGCGAAGTCTGCAATGGTTAGGACGTCGAAGAACTTGGGGATGCAATGACGACCGGAGTGTCCATGAAGAGGAGTCCGAGACGAGGCAAGTGTAGTCCGAGTGTCCGAGAGATTACCTGACATATTGAAGAGTTGCCGTAGCAGCGACCAAAAAGGTGATGAGAAAGCAAGGGTACGACCGGAGTCGGCAGGAGTTTAAAAGAGTCCGTCGGCGCACTTGATACAGAGACCAAGGGGCGGATTTCGGAATCCAGGGAGAGTCCGGGGTCGAGCGAAGGAGTCCGAAACGATTTGCTTGGTGATGCATTCCGCACACCTGAGCCGAAGAGACCAGCTAGAATAGGTGGGAAGCAGAGAAGAATCCGTCCTAGAATCTTTCAGGTTAGGACGGACTATCTCTCTTTCAGGTTCTGGTATAGTGGAAACAGAAGAAGCGGGAGAGCCAAGAGAGACAACCACACACCGTGGAACCTAGGAAGAAAAAATGATACCCATCACTTCGGCGGCTCCTTATATAGAGGCCCACGTGCACAATGCACAATGGTATGGGAGCTGCGAGCAAGGCAGTGAAGCAAACTTTTTCTTCTCCAGGGAAAAAAGTCTTCAAAGGAAGGATATGCACAAAAATTAGGAAATGTATGTTTTCATGGCATACAGAAAGTTAAATGTAAACTGGTGAAAGAAGTTGAAAAAGGTCATATAAATTTCTGAGACGATTTTTTTTTACTTTTTACTGCAGCATTCCCCCTTTTGGGAACATTTCCAAAGCCAATGTTAATTTAGAAAGGCTATCAGGCTGCACAATAACTCGACTGGTATTCTTGAATTGACATGCACCGAGGTATGACAGTTGACTTACTTTAAATGCTACATGCTCATACATAGTCCGCTGTACAGCAAAGTTATTACTTCAACTGCCAAAACATCATCGAAATTTTGGAACATGATTTTTGGCTTTTTAACTGTTAAAAATGCCATCAAAATCGAGCCGTATGTTGTGTTTATGATAATAAAACAATGATCAGAAGACTAGACTGCTTTCGAGGTAAAGTTGGCAAACCTCAAAAAAAATGTTATGTAGGCATATTTGTTCAATAGTAGATAGACGGAAGAAAATAGAGACAACTGGAATGTGTGGAGCTAATTATTGTAAGGAGTGCGTATTTTAATACACTGTGCTGATGCCAGATGGAGCATCAATATCGCGCATGTGCCGAGAACCTATAATCGAAGCTGAAACTTCTGAAACGAAGTAAGCTGCGCCACGTCAGCATCACGTTTGATTGTTGGGAGGGTAATTGCGATTGTTGTATGAGATACACCCCAAAATCAGTGCATCGCAAGAAATTGTTCGTCGCCCTCTACAAGTAGTAGTGACCGTTTCTACATTGCGTATAGAACACACTAAGCAAAAGAGTCATGCATACCGTCTGGGCTTGGCACTGGCACCGTGGAGTGACCGTGGAGCAGTGGAAATGGTTAAGCACTTTCTTTTGCACTGACCGCTCTATGATACTCAATGGGAGGTCATTCTGGGGCAACTTGGATTTGGTAACAATATGAGCAGCGATCTGAGTGCTCAGTTGGTACTGTGGTGAGTAGGAGACGTTAGAAAGCGATTGTGGTTTTTTGCAAGGCAACGAGGAGAGCTGTACGAGTGTTTCAAGTGTTCAAATGTTTCAGGTATGGTTAAAAACTTAACATGACTATGTAAGCGCATGACTGTGGGCTAATGCTTAATGCATGTTACAAGTTGCAAGTTGCAAGTTACAAGTACAAGTGCGAATAACTGATGGTCTATTTTGTTCCTTTTGTTTATTAATACTTGAAATTGTTTGGCATTTAAAACACATATTGTTGAAAAACAAAGGACCTAAAATTAGCCTCAACGCCGTGGCACGTACCTCTAACCGTCTCATACAGCTGGCGACCTCTACTAATAGATTCAATGTACCATACAGTCACACCTGACTCACTAATACAGTTGGCTGACTAGGCATGAGCCGACATTTGTATGGTAAGAATTGTGTTGTGGTTTTATTGATTTTTGGAATGTGTAGGGTGCAATTTTAGTATTTTATTGCAGGTTTGTTTTTAATGTTTTAGGTTTCCGATGAAGTACCCGGTTGTAGCTTTAAAATTAACTAGTGTAATAAACATGTCCATCAAGGGTAATGAATTGCTCTTGAGGAATCTACCCCTTGAAGTATATACCCCTTACTTCCTCTTTAGAGTACAGTAGAAGCTAACAAAAACATACTCCCTAGTTAGTTTGCTATTTTGCTCCTGATCGGCTAAATTTAGAATGGTAAAACCTATTTAATAAACAAACTTTTACCATAGCATCTGAGAACTGCACTGAAAATCCGAAAATTAGTGTGCGGTCAATTAAAATAAAAAACCTGTGCCGTCATATTTCAACGAATTTGATCCTGATGTCGTCTAGATGGCCTCCCATTAGATTTCACTGTAATCCATGGATGCTACGACATGACATCGTGTTTGTATATGATCTTACGGTAACCTTTTCAGCCCTCTAAATACTAGCTGGATGCCGCCATGTTGTGAATGACGTCACAGACGAGTTATTTCGAAAAATTGCCAGTTAACATCAAATGACTCGTCTGTGACGTCATTCACTACATGGCGGCACCCAGATAGTTTTTACAGGGCTGGTCCTTTTTTTATCTTTGTACTTTTGATTGTAAGTATTGAACACGGTACCTTCATTTTTTTTACTGGTTTAACGATTTTATTTGTATTCATTCATTGTATTTTGTCTGTAGGTGAACAAGGCACACAAATGCTCTATTGTATTGAAAATTAAAATAGGTTGCTTGTTATGAACTGTGAGTCTGATTTGTCAGGAAACCCCTTGTTGAAAATCTGAGGGAATAGTTTAAGAGCCGAACGTACTTCTCTTGTAGTAGGGGAGCTGTAACTGGGGGAGAAATTACAGGGGCAAATTTTTCCACATGAAGAGGGAGTGCAACCCCTTTGGTTATCTCAATTCTGACTACTTGATGGCGCTAGGGTCTACAACGTATTTCAGTTACGATCTTAGTTCTACTTTTTCTCAGTTATTTTCCAACGGAATAGTGTCAATCTTGTTTGTAATGTAAGAGAATCGTCTTGTCTAGCAAAGTGTGGAGGCAAAATTATCTAAAATATATTTTTGTACTTTGGAGCAATATTTTAAGGTTGGCTGATTGAAAGATAAAATAAAAACTGTAAACGTGATTTCCACCCGATATCCACCTGATTTCCATCCTTTTCCTCATTAAAAAAATGTTACTGATTTAAAATAAAACAACAAAATACCATAATATGCAGGTGTTGTTTGAAAAAATCGTACCTACTCTAATCGGATTCGAACGCAGAACAGGTGTTACATGTGACGAGGCATGTCCACAAAGAAGGGCTGAATAGCAGTGCCAACGGAAATCTGAGCAAAATGACGTTTCACACGCGAACGACGTATAACTGTTCTCAGTATTGCAGTTACACGTCGTTTTGCTTCCAAATATTGACTTAAATTACGCTCAGTACTTCACCCAAACTACTATACATCAACAAATTATAAATTGACAAAAAAATATGTCTGAAATTTGTAACACAGGTAGTCTAGTGTAATAGGATTAGAACGAAAAAGTGAGTATGAGGCAGGATGTTCTCAAATCAAAAAATCAAATCAAATCAAAAAATGGGAGAGTAGTCCTATATATCAATTACACAATTCCCGCGGCTCTTTTTGCGTGAGTGGCTTTCGCGATCCTTTTTAGACGATATGGTTTTGTTTGTGTTTTTTCCCTTCGCCTTTTTATTTCCGTTCTCATTTTTTCTGCGACATTTTGCTCTGTAGTTCATTCTCCCAGGTTTCAGGGACCAGTCAATATTTTCGAAAGTGGGGAAGGGGGAAGGGGGTATTAAATTTGAGATTGGATAGCCGTTTCGCCGAATTTTAATCAGTGTCTTAATTTTCGGCATAATGGGAATTCCCGTTTCGCCAACTCCTGTTTTGGCGAATATTCATTTTTAAATGAAATTACATGCCTCGCTCGCGCTGCTTCGCTTGCTGCAGCTAAACATAACATCAGAAACCTCAGCTAATTGCAAATTCCTTTCAGTTAGGAATGTTTCTTTAACTTCAACAATATTATATTTTTATAGAGTATTTTGATTCTGCGAAATGGGATTTGGCAAAATGGGAATTCCCTTTTCACAGAATTTTAATCAGGACTTTCGGTGAAATGGAAAGACATAGTATGATTCACAAAGTTTCGATGCCCCGCTCTCCTATCTAAGGCCCTCACTTGCCCTTCCACATATTTAAGTGAAAAAGGCAGCCCCCCCTCCCCACAACATTCTCTGCCAGCCCTACAAACCACAAACCCTTCGTATATCAAGGGACGTAACAGTAACTATAAATTCAATAAAGCTTACTGGCAATAATACAATGCCAGTAGGCCTATTGAAGTGGGCCTGCCAGAAACCTTATTACCTACCTGATATTTGTTTAGGTTTTATTCAGGATTTGTTGCTTTAGGTTGCGAGATAAAACAAAACAATGCAAAAACACACAAAAAAAACTTCCTAACCAAAGTACTAAGAAAATCCAAAGCCACACAAAAATGAAGATTCGCTAATCTCGCATCAGACTGAAAACCCATCAGGTTGAAATGAGCCAACATCCACCCGATAGAAAATGTGTGCACCCATCACATAAAATTTTACCCATCAGATGGAAATTTCTTCCCACCAGATAAAGGTTTTATTTTCCCATCAGATAGAATTGTTCTTCTATTTAATAAAAAAAAAGTTCTGGCTATCCAATCCGTAGAGGCTCAATCACAGAGTTGGAGCATGTTTTTTGTATTCTTTCATGTTTTTTTCTGTCTGGCGCAACTACAGTATTTTGTGCCGAGGACTGTGGATCAGTTCGTTACGTGGCTAAACGGCAAAGGAAATCCAGGAAAATAAAACCAAATAAAGAAAATCTAGAGGATATAAAATCCAAAGGAAGAAAGTAATCCACGGAATAGCTTTATTTTTAGCTTACAATTTTATTCGTGAGGTAAACATGTATTTCGATGCAGTTGCTACGAAACTAAAACAAAGTAATACAAAGAAGGATGGTGCTCTACAGTTCTGGATCTTTGCGTATTCCGGAAGTGAATTTTTGGCAGTTCTGATTGGGGAGCGCATGAATCGGGGCTCCCCCCCCCCCCCGGTGCACTTTCACTTTCAGGGGTTCCAGAGGGAAGGAAGCGTCCTCTGGCAGCGCTGGAGGAAGGGAAGCGTCTGCCGTTCCCGCGTTACGCTTTCGAGAATCCACTCATCCACTCTAGCCACTGTACAGGGTGTTCGGAAATTGGTGTCAAATATTTTGAGGGTCCGCTGTGTGATCAAAGATAAGAAGAAAAAGTCCTATGAACATGGGTCCGAAAATGCACCAGTCTTTAGTTACAGCCCCCCCCCCCCCCAGGTTTGGGGTAAACAGTTCTTAAATACCTCGTAATGATTCACCGTTTCCATTCCAAACTCAGGATATGTGCCATATCATACCTGGTATTTCAGTACTTCATAATACAGTATTGGGTCGCACAACTTATCAGAGGGAGAGGTAATTTTCTTATGGGGGGGGGGGGATCAAACGTGGGGGAAGAGAGGAGTAACTGCTTTGGTCTTGTACTTTAATGAAACAAATTGTACATACCAGAAAAAACACATCATATCACATTACTGTGTGATTGAAAACAATCGAGAAATGAAACATCATTAAGTAAACAGAAGATGGCTACTCAAAGTTTTACTGAGTATCATTGCATTTGCGGCTCTGCTGCAATTAACTGCAATACGCATCCGCAAAAGACCTCCTCTCCAGAACATTCTGTGACAAGCAACTCAAAAAGATAAATACGACGGAAAAGACACTAAACGTAAGCGTTTTATCATAGTAGGTGCTCAAAATGACCCCCCTCTGCCTCGATGCAGTTCCGAAGCCGATGCGCCATGGACCGACGAACCCGTTCAAAGATTCCAGGGGTTGTGCGAATCTGGTTGCATCCATCCACAATCCTTTGGCGAAGTACATCAGCATTGGGAATTGGTGTACTGTACACGAGTGACTTTAAGTGTCCCCAAAGATAAAAGTCTAACGCAGTTACAAGACCAAAGCAGTTACTCCTCTCTTCCCCCACGTTTGATCCCCCCCCCCCCCATAAGAAAATTACCTCTCCCTCTGATAAGTTGTGCGACCCAATACTGTTTTATGAAGTACTGAAATACCAGGTACGATATGGCACATATCCTGAGTTTGGAATGGAAACGGTGAATCATTACGAGGTATTTAGGAACTGTTTACCCCAAACCTGGGGGGGGGGGGGTGCTGTAACTAAAGACTGGTGCATTTCCGGACCCATGTTTATAGGACTTTTTCTTCTTATCTTTGATCACACAGCGGACCCTCAAAATATTTGACACCAATTTCCGAACACCCTGTATACGTTTCTTTTTTATGGCAAATGGTTTGAGTTTGGTTATATCTTCACATAGCATTACAGTTTTAAAAACATTCCTGTTATATACGGAAAACAAATCCCGTGACAAATTCAATTTTATACCAGAAATCGACTTTTTTTTTTATTTCGATGGGTATATGGTGTGGATTGATGTGGTTTTCGACCCATTTTCTTCCTCAGTTGTAAAATTATGAAGTTGTAGAAAGCTAATCACTCCATGACTAGTTATCTGACTGGCTACCCTCTACTTTGATTTGTAGAATATCCCTCCTCACTCTTTTTTTCTTTCTAATCCGAAGTAGATTTACATATTTTTGCATTTGTTGAGTGTTTAGTTTTGGTAAAGTACTGTTGTTCCCTGTGCATTCCTGCAGTTTCGGTCACAATATAATGACAGTCGCAAAAATGTCTGGGGAAAAAAGGCCAATAGGGAAAAGAAGCGTTTACGAAACGAGTACAAAACAAAGCTAAGTCTCGGACAGAAAGAGAGTCGGGAAGGAGGGGGGAGAGGCTCCGCCGTCACCCGTAGCGGTGGTATAGCATTCGCAGCAGTATTTTTGGTTAGGCTGCTCTACAGCACGTTTGAAATAACGCTCTTAGCATTAGTAACTAATAATGAAAGGCATTCTAATAACATGGGTGAAATTCCCTTTATGTATAAGTAAAAAATTCCCACCAGATTGAAGAAAAATCCTGCTCTCATATAGAACACATTCCCGTTAGAGCGAAAAGAAATACCATCAGATGGAGGAAAAAAACATTCTCGTCGGTAGTAGTATCTCCCGGTTGGATGGGTCGTGCGTTATTTTCTACTGTATCTGCTGGATTTCAACATGACGTGCCTGAACCAAACAAAAGTTACGTAAATATTCAGCAGAGGCGCAATTACGGAAGCGAAAGGGTGGGGGTGGATGACATTTTATCGGAAACGGGGAATTATCGGGGGCGAGGGAAGGACAGTTATTCGGTAGCGGGGAATTATTGTGGGGAGGGATGACAATTATTCGGAAGTGGGGAATTGTCGGGGGGGGGGAAGGAATGACAATTATTCCAAAATGGCAAATCAGTTGGGAGTCAGGTGAGGGGGGGTGGTACATACTTCCCCAGCTGGAAACAAATAACACATTATAAGTAATAAATACACAGAACTGCATTTTGGAATTTTTTTGCGGCATTTTCTGTCTTCATAAATCATTTTTGAACAAGGTTTTGTTGTTTATCCAGGTTTCACGTTACAAGAACTGAAACGTACTATTACTTTCTAGTTTTCCCACTCTTTCGGGCAACTAATGCAATCCAAGAACGGCAAAGATGGGTATTTAGTTGCAAAATTTATCAATGAATTATTATTCCACAGTTTTACGTCGATAACATGCCATACATATATGAAACGTCATTTGGGCACTCTTTCCGATTGCACGGATCTGACGAGCGTTGGCACTGCTATCCAGCCCTTCTTTGTCAACATGCCTCGTCACATGTAACACCTGTTCTGCGTTCGAATCCGATTATAGTAAGTACGATTTTTTCAAACAACACGTGCATATTATGGTATGTTGTTGTTTAATTTTAAATCGGTAAGACTTTTTTAATGAGGAAAAAGATTTAATTCCTACGTATCGGATGGAAAGTACGCTTACAGTTTTTATTTATCTTTCAATCAGCCAACCTTAAAATATTGCTCCAAAGTACAAAAATATATTTTAGATAATTTTGCCTCCAAACGTCGCTAGACAAGACGATTCTCTTTCATTAGAAACAAGAATGACACTATTCCGTTGGAAAATAACTGAGAAAAAGTGGAACTAAGATCGTAACTGAAATACGTTGTAGACCGTAGCGCCATCTAGTAGTCAGAATTGAGATAACCAAAGGGTTGCACTCCCTCTGAAGTGTAAAAACTTTTGCTTGACAGTCAGCTCCTCAATGTTACTGATGACGAATGAGATGCAGTCGACCAACTTGTGTACTCATTTTATTTGAAAAAAATTAACAACAGTGGTTTCTTTATATATCAATAATCTCTACGCTGGGCCAGAATACATGCTCTACCAAAGAATAAAAACGTTTAATAACTAAAAGGACCTACTGATAATCCATCGTAAAAAGTGACAGCATCCACCTTGAACAATGCTTCCTGTAGCACCACCACAATACGAACTGATGTACTGCTCATGAGTTGTTGATTTTATAATTTTTTTTGTCGTTAGGGATTTCTTCACGAGCTTGTCTGGATGGCTCTGCTACCAAAACATGCGATTTGCTGTAGAAATTCAGAGAGTTGGAACTGCATTGATTCAAAACATCTAAAAGTGGCAGTTATAACTTTTTTGTAACATTTGTAATTGTTTTATACGGCACATTCTTTACACTAAAAAAAAATTTCACTATGGTATGAATACACCCCCGTCTTTCACTAAAGTATATTAATGGCAAATGTATTTCTGTTGCTCATGTAGTTCTCTTACAATGTAGCCTTAGAGATCGAGGTCCCTTACCGTCGCTACCAAAAATCGGCTTAGCCTTCCAACAGGAAAAAAAAGAATATGTCGGAAAATATTTTAGATCATTTCAAACTCTAACTCATTCATTTCATGTATCGAATCTCCCTTCTCATGAAATTTCAAATAGGCTGAATCAGAACAAAATTGTGAATGTTATCGTGTCCCAAACCGACAAACACATTGTAAATCCAATTTCAGGCGAATAGGCATATTCGTCTGCACTTGCTTAACTAGCTCTGCAGTTGACCTTATTCCCCAACCCTAAGTGCTATACGAAGTACACCTACTTAACTGTAGGGAATGAAGAATGAATGCTGAATTCTTGCTTATATAACAATTGTTTTCTTTTGTTTTAGGTTACTTACAATGACGTCTAATGGAGTACTTAAAAAACAATGGGCAAAACATTTTGTTAAGCCTGATCCATACCATTGTTCAAGGACAAAGGAAATTAATTCCATACGAATTGAAGAAGTTATCGGAGTCTTTGCATTCCTTATACTAACACTTATTTCGGCTATTCTTTGTGCTCTGCTAGAAATAATTGTTGATAAGTATTACCTTTGAATGGTAAAACACTTTAATGCTAATGATAAAAAAAAAAGATGAGGTGTATGGAGCAGCATGTAGAAATGCATTAAAAAAAAACAAATTCTGAAATTCTGTGAAACAAGAAAAACCCATAGCACATTTCTACAAGGTAATATTCGTTCTGCCATCTTTCATTCACTTGATAAAAGCAATAGTAATTCAAATCATATTACTCTTTATTTAATTTTTACACTATATTCGTAACCACTTCTATGAAGTAAATTAGTTATTGACTGTAAATTAGTATACGGCGATTGCAACACGTGACGAATTCATTACACGTAAAAAGGAACGACAACAAACCAAATGAAGAGAAATGAATATTTTAGTGAGAAAAAAGATGTCCTTGAAAGCAGCAATGGGCGTTTCTTTACACATAATAAATCAAACTATGCATGGGTTTATGTACTGTCCAGAATAATGCAGTTATTAAAAATAAACAGTGCTAATTAAATCAAATCCATGTATATTGGACTGGGTTGCGGTCAATAAAGTTTATGATTAATAAAAAGGAAATATGCACAAATTGATGAAATTGGTCAAAAATCGACCTCGATGAGCGAGGGTGAAATATTAACCGATTTCAACCATTTTCCCCCTCGACTTGTCTTTATCTAAAGCAGCGTTCACGAACTATTACACTTCCATAAAAGTAAATTTGAAATTCCATAAAAAATTTGAAAATAATACGAAAATTGTCCAAATTAGTCAAAATTTCGAAACTTTGAGCACAATGTGCGAGGGTCAAATATTTTCCCCTTTAAAAAAGTTTTTTGCGCTAAGGCAAGTTTTCCGTGTTATTACGTTGCTAAACAAAAAAAAATTGTTTTTAAGCCCGCCCTTTGAGTATTATGTATAAAATATTGATTATGTGGTTATGTTGTATGAAAGCTTTACTTCATGAATATCTATTACTATTAGCTTTGATGTTCATTATAATGTTTGTTATATGAGGTTTATTCATGTTAACAGCAAATTTTACTGTTCAAAAGTGTGTTATGCACCACTGCCTAAGTTTGTAAGACGCACATGTTTTTTTTTAAACTTAGCTTTATTAGTAACCCGAAATAATGCTAAGGTCATAAAACCAACTAAATCAAGCAACAGTCAGTTTCTTGGTTTTGCACCTGGTTGTAAGAAACTAAGAAACTGAAAAAACGTCGTGATTGCGCTTACTTGTATGCATGGCCTTAAATAACAGCACCTAAAAATCTGCCAAAGTGGTATGTGTAGTGTGGAGAACTGGGACAAAAACATTGTAGCCAGCAGCACTGGCGAGTAAAAACAAAACCTTTTATTTCGGTGTCAAGTGTGTCAAGCACGTGATACCGACACCAGAGTACCATAAAAAGTAAAAGGTAAATCTTAAAATACCTTACATTTTTCATTCAGTCTGTGGCCGAAGTGACGTTCAGATGAAATGTATTGGCACTAATATATCAAACATATTGCCAGATGAATTCTTTAAAACAAATTTCGTTAAATTAAAGTAAATAATAAAAGCTATAGTCGAAAAAAGCACTTGATATGGGCATTCCAGTGGATATCATCCTCGTGGATTTTGTAAAGGCCTTTAATTCCGAGGTACAATCAAAACTTTGTGCTAAGTTAGTACATTTTTGCATTGCTGTGAATTACTGCTTTTCTATCTGACCATACGTTCCAGTCTGTCAGTGTGCGTGACTCTAGTTCAGGCCTAGTGTGACTAGTGGTGTCCCACAGGGTTCAGTCTTTGGACCGCTGCGCTTTATTATATTCATTGCAGATTTTGTCCTAAATGTGGTAGGGTTAAAAACCCAAAATTTGCGGACGATGTTAAATTATAATTCAATAACAAGCTGCAGTGATCATTCTAAAATGTGTGGTCTTCAACTGCAATTACCCATTAATATAGAAAAGTGTGGTGTGTTCCACCTTGGGCCTAAAAATAAATGTCTGTATTACTACTTAAGTAATCAACAGCTTTCAAACCAAAAACTGGTCTATGATGTATGGATATCTCAGGATCTTTTAGTGGCTCCCCATTGCATACGGATCGTCTCAAGTGCCAAGATTCGAAAAATCATGATTAGGCACTGCTTTGTATCAAAAGATCCTACAACGTTGGTTTGGGCTCATAAGGGCTTTGTTCTACCGATTCTTAAGTATGCCAGCCAGGTGTAGTCACCATACCTTATAAGGACTTACACGCGTCGGATCTGTTCAAAGAACCTATACAAAATTTATCCCTGGGTTCAAAAACATTCCGTTATGGTGAACGTCTTATTTGCCTCGGACTTGAGTCACTGGAGTTACGCCGACTTAGGGCTGATTCGCGCTTAATGATACCATTATACACAACTCGACTAATATCGACAGATCAGTCCTTTTCACCATTAGGGGTAATGGTAATACTAGAGGACCCCCATGGAAACTAGCTGTGCATGATTATCGAAGAGATTGCAGAAAATATTTTTTTCTCAAACCGGGTAATAAAACCATGGAACTCACTCCCCTTAGAAGTTATGGCCTCAAAATCACTAGTAAACTTTAAATTTCAACCTACCAAAGTAACTCTTAACACGTTTTTAAAGCTACATTACTAAAATATATGACAATAGCCTCGCAAAATTTTTATTGATCAGGCTAGGACACCAGTTGACCTTTGCAATTATTGCAAGAAATTTTATTCTTATTATTCTTATAATTATTATTTATATTATCTTTATTACGAGTGATAATTGGTTTTGGCCAAACTTTCGACTACGATGCATTATTTTATTATTTTTTTTAAAGAAACATTGACAATGATACTCTGATTTTACCCTTCCCCTCCCCTTGTTCTTCATGTTTGGCGATGCCATCGGTATCATTCTGTTCCGGGTAACGTTGGTGGTAAGGTATTCGTGAGTATTTAAATACGGAGTTAAATTAAAAGCCAACTGGTTCACCAAATTTGAAACAACAAGGTTTAATTGTTATCAGGTTTCGATAAAACACTCAAAATAAAAATCTCAGTGTACTGCCGAATCGCTAAAGTTTAAAAGGAGTCTATTTAAGTTCTTACAAAAAAGGCGAAGTTAAGAAACCTCTCCTTTCGGGTATGATACCACATATGAAACTGCCACTTATACATAGGGCAACAATATGCACCAAACGAAAGGTGGATAATTTTCAAACTTTGAATATTTTGAAACACAGAACCAACATTTTTGGATACCAGAATTAGATTTTGGATTCAGAAAAGTGGTCCCTATGTTGTGAAAATATTAATTTTAGCAATTTTTAGAGGAGGGGACACAATTTTACTGTAAGGGCAAGTACACGGATGTATTTTCCCTCAATCTGCTCCAAAATCCCCCACCCCCCAAAAAAAAGACCATTGTGATTAAAATTTGGTATGGACGCGTGGTTTTTGAAGCTCACATCGTTGGGTGTAAGTGTGCACACTAATTACCCGTTGTTTTTGTTTTTGAACTTCATAGAGCCTTAAGTTATTTGAATTTATCTGGGAAATTTATCATTTCAAATTAACACTGAATTTAAAAATATGTTATGTTTTAATGTGTCCAAATAACATTGCTCTGATTGTCTACAGATGGTGCAGAAATTCGACACCAGGAGTGACAAATCCATATAGTTTTGAATGCTACAAGTATTCTTTCGTTTTGAAGTTAAACTTGCTATTGCATTTATGGCAAACGAGATTACAGCAAAAGCGATTATGGCAAACGGGCAATAGCCACATGGGCTGGGGTGTATTTACATGGGGGATTAAGGGACTATAGCACGGGGCCGCAAATGTTGTAAAGTTTTTATAATAAACTTTAGTATTGTCTTTTTTATTGATCGTGGACCTACAACAAAAGAAAACCCTTAAAAATGAGGGAGGCCCAAAAAAATGTGTGTAACTGAGGACGGTGCAAAATAAATCCGTTTCTATTAGAGAAGTGAAGAACCATCAGTGTGTATTGTTTACCTGAAATATAGTAGAGATACTGTAATGCAATTGTCACTTGACTTACAACTACTTGTCAAGTGTAGCTATAACACCCAAAACCAAATCTGGTAAAAAAAACCCACCAAGTTTCCAAAAACGGTCGGCCTTTGAAGGTAGTGATATCATTCCACCAGGGAAAGGCCGCCAAGGTTAATCCTATTAGCCAAGTCAATCGCGCATACTAATAGGTCGAAGGTTAAATGAAAACTAGACGATTGCTACTAGTGGTAGCAATCTTTAAGTTTTCATTTAACGTCCAAAGTATTATTCGGTGCGATTAACTTGGCTAATAGGATTAACCTTTGCAGCCTTTCCCTGGAAGAACTTGCATAGAGCAGGACGTACAGAAAATATTTCTTAAAATAGGTGAAACAATAAAAACCATGTAAAATGTTGTACTAAATCAAATTACAAGTGTTGTGTGGTTCATGCCGGTGGCTCTAGGATTGCTTATGCTTTGTAGCTACCTTACAGCTAACAATCGTTTTCAACGTAACTAATCAAAATAATAAAATTTGATTAAGGCATTTTAACCACTAGAGGAAGGCAGGCAAATGAAACAAAGAAAAGTAATCGTTAACGACTAATATTCGTTTCACGTGGAAAAGAATGCTTGGAGGAATTCACCCAACATGGCTAGCGTTTACACTATCAACGTGAATCCCAAATATGAAATCTCAAATCGTTACAGCAAGACGAAAACGGTTCTTATAAAACGACGTATACAGCGGCCAACATGTTTGTACGGCAACGTGGAACAATAAGATGGCTTCTCATAATAATTTCAAGATTCCTGGTTGCTAAGGAAACTGTTGCACGCTTCCTTCAAGGTAGCAAGACTGAATAGGCCTAACCTCGAACGCAGCAAACGAAACGAACTGTTGTCGCAGCTACTATAATGGTCGCGTCCTTTCTTGAGTCCTCCCATGATGCAACCAAATTATCGTGTGAGCTGTACTGGCAGCAAGGCGCACTGACAGAGCTGAAAAAAGTGGCGGCCATCCACCACGTTCTAAACTTCATCAACGAAAAGCTAACCACAGTCAAGCGAGGGAAGTAATTCTAATCGTTGCGCGTTGATATCAGCAAGATGTATTTCCCAACACTATCTTGAAAAGTAAGAAGAATTCATTAAAGGCTACTGCAAAATTCACTGGAGTAAGTTGTTCTACCGTAAATAGAATGCAAGAACAACAAATTTGGGTTTGGAAGAATCTCCATGAGCTTGACTGTTGATCCAAACAAAGTCTTTTGTGAAAGCACAAATATGGCTCTTTTTCAGACCCACCAAATAGTGATAGAGCCAGACGTCCTGTTTTGTCTCGTAGTACTGAATAAACGTTCGTTTCTCACTTACGTTTTTTTTCTAAAAAGTAATATATACAAAATTTACGCCCCCCCCCCCTTCCCCCACAATCAATCCCCACCTAACCACACGTTTTGGGTATAGAGCATCAATATAGTTTGTACGATTTGATGGGAAAAAAGAAATAACAACAAAAACAGCTTCGCCTAAAAAAAATATAAAAAAACACACACCCTCAAGCCCGTATCTCTATAAAAATTTACAACTCAGGAGGCGCACAAGTAAACAATAGGTTTTTTAGAATAAAAACCGTGCAATACAATTTGACCTGCAATTTCATAGAACAAGAATAATATAAAATGTTGCCTGAAATTGTAAGTCTGTTTTTGATTATTTTTGTCTGAGACCCAAAACTAACAACACGAATGAAGAACCTCAAGTGGTTGTTCATTTGTGTGCCTGTGAATTTTCATGGAGACACACGAGTTGCCGTCATGGGCGTCGTACAGCCACAAAATTGGGGGGGGGGGGGTAAATCTTTTCCAACTCGGGGACGGGGGGAGCGCGGGGGAACGCTTTAAAGAGCTGGAAGATCCAAATTTACACTTTTTAAAAGTATGGGCTGGTAGCAGGCGTCCCGCCGTCCGCGCACAACCCAAAATCGTGTTTATTTATGGGAAATTGAGATGAGCCGGGGGGCCACTTATCCTTTTTCTCCCCCCCCCCCCCCCCCACGGTTCCCCAATGGGCCATGACACCCCTGGTTGCAGTGTAATAAGTTTGGAAATGCGAGTTGAAAACAACGCTACCCTAATGTTACATACACTAAGAATTATCTTGTAAGGATTATCATTCGCGAAATCATTTTTTTTTTCAAGTAAAGAACAGAAACAAGTATTCTTTCTTAACTACTTATACCTCCTGTAGCCTCCGGTAGCAACGTTTATTTCCGTTTTTTTTTATTAACACGAAAAACCTTTTTTTAAGCGTAATTCGAGCCTGCTAGGGATATAAAAAAAGATTTTTTTCCTTCTGCTGGCATAGCACAAGCCTACCAATGAACGGATTTCAGCAGCGGGCCGGTCGGCAGAGCAGTCTACAATGCTGGTTACATGTAGGGAGCTCCAATGCTGCTAGCAAAAAAAGTTGATGACAATTTTTCAGAGGACTCAAGAACCGGCGCGCGTATTATAGTTAGGCCTAAACGTTCTGAAAGCTTTATAGATTTATTTAAATGCTATCTTCACACCCAACCTAACACCGTTAACCTACAATTATGATAATTACAACTTTAAAAATTAGCGTTAGCAGTTTTAGTATGTGCCAGAGGTGTGCGCTTCAACTTTGTCGTAGGAGACGGCATAGCGAGCTGCGGATCTTTTGAGTCTTCTGATCACTGTAAAGTACTATTGTTCGTAATGATTGTTTGGCTTGTAAGGTAAGTGCTGTATTATTAATATTTTTATCTAGGAAAGATGCTCTGCAATAAATGTAAACAATGTGAACATTTTTGCCGGTGGCACGCTATATGCCAGCTTAACTACGGCGGCTAACGTGCCATTTGAGGTTACTTTCGGACGGCGGCGATGGCGGAAAGAGACTGCAAATAACGAAACAGAAAGTAAATGTGGGAGCAAACGAAAGCTTCTTAAAATATATAAACCGTAGCTTAGGCCTATCTAAAATGAAAAAAGCTAAAATGTGAAAAAGACCAACAACACAAAAGGCTTCGTACCAAAATGCAAACAAACTCAAAAGGTAGTAGCGTGAGTACTTCACACGAATTTTTTAAGGAACATTAAGAAGTATTGCAATGGCATTAAAATGAGAAAAAATACGAATTTAAAATAAATTTCTATCCTCTCCGCCTACAATAGGCCTAAAGCCTGTTTCCTAGTTTTAATTCGAACTGCTACCACATCACTTAAAGATGTAACCGTCGGTGAATTGAAGAAAAATGCAGTGCTAGCATACAGAAACAACCGCAGCTTAGCTCCCAATTATTAACACAATACACTAGTAATAGTCAGTGCAAACGAACTCACGTTTTAGAGCGCTTATTCAAATCTGCCTCTGCAGTTTACGTATGGGTTAAAATTATGAAAAACACTTGAAGTTTGCCATAATTTTGGCCGCTATCATCGATAACTGGCACCTTTTTAGAGCATTTTGTTGAATTCGGCAGACCTGAAAATCAAGCAATTGACATCAAACCTACATACAGTAGTATAATTTTGAATTTGTTTATTGTATGGCACCCATTTTAAAAACAAAATGGCCGCCATGTTGGTTTTTGAACAGGTTTCAGGTGGCACCTGTTCTTAAAAGTACACGGGAGATTGTGTTATCCTCACTAGGTGCAGTTTTCTCGAAGAATTTACTGCTTACACGCAAAACTACAACCCTGCAGCCTCCTCCCCCCCCCCCCGAGTATGATGCCTGAAAACTCGGGGCATTCGTACAACAATGTACGGGATGTTTTAAAAAAAACGCTACACGTCGAAATTTTATAAGTCCAACAATCATTCTCCGTCACTATAACCCTTTTCCCTGACCTCAGTAAAGAAATCAAGAAAATTATTTCTGACCTCAGGAAAGAAAGGTTTTATTTGCATTTCAAATAGGAACGCAAAAGATAACAAAAGCATATGACAGCCCTGGTTGGGGAAGTGGGGGATTGGGCGGGGGACCAAAACAAACAATAAAAACCCATAATTAGATTTCAAGTAAAAAGAAAAAAAAAAAACATTTAATTGGCCATGAAAGAAAATAGCTAAAATAAAAGGGTTTTACAGTATTTGGATTCCAAATAAAAACGCAAAAGGAAAAAATTCACGTGGCAACTCTACTTTTGGAGGGAGGGTCGGGGGGAGGGGGAACCAAAACAAACAATAAAAGCCCAAAATTAGATTTCAAATAAAAAGAAATAAAAATCATTTATTTGGCCATGAAGTAAAATAGCTAAAATAAAGGGTTTTACAGTATTTGGATTCCAAGTAAA
>JAHWFP010035091.1:3972-61912 GCA_023313725.1 Lithobius niger | reverse complement strand
TAAAAGCCCAAAATTAGATTTCAAATAAAAAGAAATAAAAACATTTATTTGGCCATAAAGCAAAACAGCTAAAATAAAGGGTTTTACAGTATTTAGATTCCAAGAAAAAACGCAAAAGGAAAAAATGCATGTGTTAACCCTGTTTTGGTGGTGGGGTCGAGGGGAGGGGGGACCAAAACAAACATTAAAAGCCCCAAATTAGATTTTAAATAAAAAGAAATAAAAACATGTATTTGGCCATGAAGCAAAATAGCTAAAATAAAGGGTTTTACAGTATTTAGATTCCAAGAAAAAACGCAAAAGGAAAAAATGCATTGGCAACCCTGCTTTTGGTGGCGGGGTCGGAGGGCGGGGGGACCAAAACAAACAATAAAAGCCCAAAATTAGATTTCAAATAAAAAGAAATAAAAACATTTATTTGGCCATGAAGCAAAATAGCTAAAATAAAGGGTTTTACAATATTTAGATTCCAAGAACAAACGCAAAAGGAAAAACCTGCATGTGGCAACCCTGCTTTTGGTGGAGGGGGTCGGGGGGAGGGGGGACCAAAACAAACAATAAAAGCCCAAAATTAGATTTCAAATAAAAAGAAATAAAAACATTTATTTGGCCAAGAAGCAAAATAGCTAAAATAAAGGGTTTTACAGTATTTGGATTCGAAATAAAAACGCAAAAGGAAAAAATGCATGAGGCAACCCTGCTTTTGGTGGCGGGGTCGGGGGGAGGGGGGACCAAAACAAACATTAAAAGCCCAAAATTAGATTTCAAATAAAATGAAGTAAAAACTTTTATTTGGCCATGAAGCAAAATAGCTAAAATAAAGGGTTTTACAGTATTAGGATTCCAAGTAAAAACGCAAAAGGAAAAAATGCATGTGGGGGGGGGGGGGATTGAGGCTTAATGGCGCGTCGACAGCTTGGTCATTAGCGCCAACCTCAGTCACAGTGCAGTGGTCCGGGTTGCCACTGCACCACACATTACAGAGATATTATTCAAACCCCTAATCTAAATCTTGTCATACATCTGTACCTCCTGCAAAAATTGAAAACACCGGACAGGAGGACAGACTTATCGCCCAATTGACGCACAATGTCATGCGGAAGATGGAAACGACGACGAAAACCATCAAGAAGGCAACAATCAACAAGGAAGTGCCGGACTGTAAGTGGCCGCCGACACCAATAACATTCAGGAGGGTCAACCCCCCGCAAAAGGAAACAGTGAGTAAGGCGAGTGTGGCCAATGCGCAAACGGGCCAACACCACCTCCTCACGGCGACTGCGGCGACACGCCGAGTGCCATTCCTCAACAGTGCCTTTAATAGCTCGTAATTTATTGCCGTCCTGTCCATCCCACGAGGCCTGCCAAAAAGCATGTAACCTCAGACGCAGAGTTGGAAAAGCGTCCGAGGGAACAAGCCTGAGATCCCTACCGAGAGGGCCAGAAAGGGCCCCTTTTGCTGCAGAAGGGCCCCTTTTGCTGGTGGTGGGGTCGGGGGGAGGGGGGACCAAAACAAACATTAAAAGCCCAAAATTAGATTTCAAATAAAAAGAAATAAAAACATTTATTTGGTTATGTAGCAAAATAGCTAAAATAAAGGGTTTTACAGTATTTGGATTCCAAGTAAAAACGCAAAAAAAAAAATGCATGTGTCAACCCTGCTTTTGGTGGTGGGGTCGGGGGGAGGGGGAACCAAAACAAACATTTATTTGGTTATGAAGCAAAATAGCTAAAATTAAGGGTTTTACAGAATTTGATTCCAAATAAAAAGCAAAAGGAAAAAACGCATGTGGTAACCCTGGTTGGTGGGAGAGGGGCGGCGGCCCCCCACAAAACAAACAATAAAAGCCCATAAATAGATTTCAAGTAAAAGAGAAAAAAACATTTAATAGGCCATCAAGGAAAATAGTTAAAATAACGGGTTTTGGATTCCAAATAAAAATGCCAAAGGAAAAAATGCATGTGGCAACCCTGCTTTTGGTGGCTGGGTCGGGAGGAGGGCTGAACCAAAACAAACAATAAAAGCCCATAATTATATTTCACTTAAAAAGAAAAAAACAAGCGGCTACAGCAACTGTCGATACAGATCATTCGATACAGTTTCTATTTGTATTCGCTTGGTTCGATTCCACTCGTTCTATTTATATTTCTTAACGACATGCTATGCATGAACCTACACCAACGTATCAATATTATTAAATGGTGTTAGCTAAACGATACGATATCAGACGATTTGGTGATGTGGCAGGCTACGTATCTTCAGCCACCTCCATGCCGGTCTACAGTGGCACATTTGGTGGAGAAATTTGAAACCACATGCACGAACGAACGGCACGAACGATTGAAAATGCCGCCGAGATCCACCACGTGTTGCTTGATGACCCAACGACGCCCAGCGTCAGTTGGAACGGCAAACGGGTGTGTCACTGCCTTCAGTTAATATGCTCATTAGGGATGTAGGCTTGAAGGTGTTCCGTCCACGCCGTATCGACGCATTCACTTCTGCAAGGAATTCCTAGATTTCCTTGCAGATGATCCACAGAACGTGAAACGGATATTATACTCCAATGAAGCCAAGTTTCTTCTGAATGTCAGAGTTACTCGTCACAACTGCATATTTTACAGTGATGACAACCCACGTATCACTATATGGCGACATTCACGCCATCACCTGGCATCAATGTTTGGGGAGGTATAAGGGCTGGGGGAAGGGGGTCATTGGACCATTCTTCCATGATAGAACAATCATCGGTGCAGTATATCATCAGCTGCTAGAAGACAAGATTCTGCCAGCAGTACGGGAAAAGTATTCCGCAGATATTATTTTCCAACAAGATGGTGCAGCACCTCACTATGCAACGCAGGTGGAGACCTACTCGATGACCAATTTCCGAACAGCTGGATTGGTAGAAGAGGTGCTATGGAATGGCCCGCGCGTTCATGGGATCTGACGCCTATGGACTTCAGTGTGTGGGGAATAGTACGGGATTTGGTGTACATTCAACCAGCCCAGGATATTGCAACACTGCAGGTTCTCATTACTGCTGCATTTGAGACATTTACTCCTGAATTACGCAGGAGAATATGCTTAGGTGTGGAAAGCAGATGTGGTGAGTGTATCGTTGCTGGGGAGGACAGTTCGAGCACCTTTGTTCGTTATTCAATCACTTGGAACATCTTTCTTTGTCTCTATACCTTAATGATGGACTTAATTAATGTTATAACTGGTTTAAAACAAAATGTCAAACGTCAGCCTTCTAGAGGTTAGCCTATCTGTCCAGGCAATGGGACGGGGGACCGTAGCAAAATCCTCCTCTCCCCCTCCCCCCCCCCCGGGTTCCACATGCGCTTTTTCTTTTGCTTTATTATTATTTGAAATCTAGGAATTCCTCACAGAACTGAATGTGTCGATCGGGATCATCTTCGTTTAAGGTGTGGATACGTTCCTTTTGCGAATTGTTATTTGAAATCCAAATACTGTAAATCCATTTATTTTGGCTATTTTATTTGAAGGCCAAATAAATGCTTTCTTGTTTCTTGGTATTTAAAATTTAAAAATAAATGCACATATTATTTGTTTTTGTCCCCCCCCCCCCCCACCACCAGAGTTTTCACATGCGTTTGTTCCTTTTGCGTTTTTGTTTGGAATCCAAATAAAGCATTTATTTTATTCTTCTTACTTGATATCTAATTATGGGTTTTTATTGTTTGTTTTGGTCCCCCCCCCGCACCCGCCCCCACCAACCAGGGTTACCACATACGTTTTTTCCTTATTGCGTTTTTATTTGGAATCCAAATACTGCAAAAGCCTTTATTTTAGCTATTTTGCTTAATGGCGAAATAAATGTTTGTTTTTCTTCTTTTTACTTGAAATCTAATTATGGGCTTTTATTGTTTGTTTTGGCCCCCCCCCCCCCAAACCAGGGTTGTCACATGCTTTTGTTACCTTTTGCATTCTTATTTGAAAAGCGAATAAAAGCTTTCTTTCCTGAGGTAAGGAATAACTTTCATGATTTCTTTACTGAAGTCAGGGATAAGGGTTACAGCGACGGGGAATGGTTGTTGGACTTTGAAAAATTCGACGTGGACGTGTAGCGTTTTTTTTTTATAAATATCCTGTATTTTCAAAATATGGGCTAACGATTTAGATAACTACATAACCCGTCATCTAACGTCAACCATTTGAGCTCGTTACTCCTAATTTCTACAGAACTTTTATATAGTGACTGGTTTTACTAAACTTTTTGAAAGAGTCCGTGCCACTCATATTATAATTCATACCACCACCCTAAACAAATGAATCTGTGTTACATATTGTTATTTGTTGCTGTAAATGAACCGTACAAGAATAAAACTGATATTGGTGGTTCTTCTTCGTTCAGTGTATATTTTTATGGTTAAAAAAATTCTGGTTGATTTGCTGTCACATAAGCATACATCCAAAAGAACCCTAAAAAAATGGCCCCAAAAGAAAAGAATTTCAGTGCCCAGAATCGTGTAAATACTTCAAACAGTAACACCTATTTCTTTTCGCCTTTTTATTTTTAATTATTTTTTTAAATTTTGTTTTTGGAGTGGATGGAGCTACATTTTCTGCGCCCCCCCTTCGCGAACCCCCTTCGCCTCCCTCTTGCTCCATCACTCTGGACATTGTTCCCTACGAAGAGAGCACCTGTTATTTCGCATATAACAATAACCGGGTCGAGTATCAAACCTGAAAATATTTGTTTTTTAAAATTAAAACTGAGGGAAAAAAATTATGCCGCCCAAAAACTTATTTTTAAGTGAACGAATATTGCCTTAAATATCTGGAGCCTGTGCTATGCGTAGCAGGTCATTTTACCACGCTATTTTAGCACATACTTAATATTTTCAGGTTTGATACTCGACCCGGTTATTGTTATATGCGAAATAACAGGTGCTCTCTTCGTAGGGAACAATGTCCAGAGTGATGGAGCAAGAGGGAGGCGAAGGGGGTTCGCGAAGGGGGGGCGCCGAAAATGTAGCTCCATCCACTCCAAAAACAAAATTTAAAAAAATAATTAAAAATAAAAAGGCGAAGCCTAGCCTAAACACAATTAGTCTCCAAAAAATAATTGGTGAATTACAGCCGTAGTTTATGATAGATGTACCCTCTAACTGGCAAGAAAAGTTACAAGAACTTGAATTTGGCAGCAAATACTTAATTTTCAGCCCGGTATTTGGGTTTTGTTTATAATAACAATGTTCAAACACTAAAAAAAGTGGGAGCTGCCACAAATTGTGGACTTTACACAGCCACTATGTTTAACGGATTAAAATTATCCGTTATTGGCGGCTGCATGAAATAATGTTTATGTTTATGCTCCCAACTTTTTTTATGTTTTAATATTTTTGTTGTGAACAAGCCCAAATTCCAAATCGAAAATTAGTATTTGTTACGAAATTCATGTTCTTGTTAGTTTTCTTACCAGTTAGAGGGCACCTCTACGATAATAAATTTAATTGTAATCTTTCAAATGTAGACAAATATTTTGGTCTCATGCCTACCTACTCTTCCACTCATTTTTTAGTAGATTTAGGAAAAGAGGAGGGGAAGATTGCAATAGGTTGCGAATAGCGAAAAAGCGTGGCCCTCAATGAGCCACTGGCCACAGGCACTAAAACGTCTTGCTCCGGCGCTGTATGCAACACCTGTCCGAAAATGCTTCGTTACGAGATATTGCCCTTTTAGACCCCAATTATTTTATGATCGATTAATTAAGTCATAGCTTAATTGGAGCCTTTGACTGAATGTCTTCAAACTTTATTGTGAACTCTTACACACCATCTTGCGTGTTTAAGACCAAATTCATCGCTCCATACAAACTCGGCTGCAACACGGTGCACCAAACTGTGGCAAAACTTTATGATAGGCCTAATCGAATTGCGTTCGAAATTACAACTACGTATAACTATTGTCAACTTTAAAAAAAAACTATTTGGATTTCACACAATAATGTTGCTCAAAGCTGTAAAAAAAATCGCCGCTTTTGATTAATGTTTTCGGAGTTGCGTGAGCACGAAATGTCCAGGTGTGAACACTGAGCCAGAGGAAGTCGGGAAGTTAGTGACCTGGAAACACTTTTTGTTTGGAGACTTTTGGAGTAGGGTAACATCAGTTGAGTATAGTAAGTGGTGGCGGGAGGCGGAGATTTAATGTACTGTGCGGATATGGTTTGTCCTTTTTTGCTGTTATTATTTTCTTGGGGGGGGGGGGGAGGGGGGAGAGGCCGAGGAAGAATGGGCGGAATGGTGGTAGTGGATGTGAACTCCTACTTTGTGAAAGATTGTTTCGTTTTAAATTGTGCGTTAGGATTGTATGCAGAGGTTGAGGACTGGTTTGAGGGATATGGTCCCCTAACGTTTGAGCGAAAAGTAAACAAAACGGGTTTTTTTTCTTGAGTGACTCGAAGCAAGCCGTTACTAATTGTTAACGGCATCCTATTGTTAAAAGATTGATTGTTGATAATAAACATGAGGCGGCGTTATGCCACGGCTCTGCACTAAAATCAAATCAAATCAGCGGTCTCACTAGCAGACTAAACTAAAAGCATATGTTGTGAGGCTGGGCCGATACCGATTACAGATTCACACTGCCTCACGTAAATTCCTTACAGGCATTTGGAATATAGGTCGCAATCGGGACCAGGATATAAAATCCAGACAGATCGGTAATAAACCAAATTGAAGATATTTTAATTTTTCGTCGACCGATTTTGACGTTTGAATACACCATTTTCAAGGTTTTTTCACCAGCTTTCCAATGGTCCAAACCCCAAGCAACTGTCTCTTATTGTTTAGAAATTACAAGGCAAATTTATATTGGGGGATTTGGTATCGGTAATTGGGTCGGCATTTGGTATCGGCCTTTTTCGTTTAATGATCGACTCGGGAAGAAAAAAGGTGATTGGCCCAGCCTTAATATTTTTGTCATGTTGAGGTTAAATCCCAATGCGGCCATAATTCAAATTATGGAAAATGTAAGTGAGCGGTGCAGGGATAAAGAAAAACTAAAAGTTAAAGGATGAGTATCTACCAATCACAGAGAGACAGATGCATCAATAACGTTTTCATGATACTCTCCAGCTATATAAGTAGCTAGCTATCTTGGCCGCCTTTCCTTGCTTGAATGATATCAATGCTTTCAAAGGCCGATCCTTTTTGATTAAACAGCCAAACAGCATAGAAAGCGGAGCCCGCTCCATTATGTCGACAGTGCAAGTGACGACGGCCCTAGTTATTTTTTGAAGTGACCATGAACACATGATGACCACACTGACACACTTGCGTATCTATCTTCTGACACTAAAAGCAATAGAAAGGTGACAATCCCAATGAATTTTACCCTTAATAGCTGTAGCCATCCTCCTATTTTTTTTGAGCGTGTTCATGCTTGTGAATTCCATGAGGATACGACCTCTATTATGATTTATATTACAATTAATATTTAATCAATTTTATACGTATTCAGAAACTGCCATAAAGTAATAGAACACTCTGTCAAAAGCGTGAAAGCATCGAATGCGTGCAGACCATCACCATTGTGAAGCTCTTCTCCCATCGTCATGGCAACCTCTCAGAAACAGGGGAGCCTCAAAAGGCTACGGGAGGGAAAAAATGCAAATCCGACTTGACACACAATTTTTTGATCATGGCATTTACGTTGTATAACATTTTGAGTATTATTTACGTGCACCAATAAATAGCGACTGCGTTGCATTGCGTGTCACTATGACAACTGTGGTTTTATGCAAAGGAAATCTATAATAGTTATTCATGGCGGTAGTTAGGTAGACGTACTTGGATTTGATAGGTACACTAGGCAGTGGAAATGACACCAGAAGACGTTTCCGTGCCTATTTTATTTTTGGCTCACTGGGCATCATCATAAGCTTAACCATCGAACTTCAAAACAGTTTTCTTTTCGCCGCCGTCATTATAAAGTATCAGGTGAGTTTAAATATGAAATGTTTAGCTTGTTATCGTGGGCGTGCGTAAGATGCTTGGTTTTTTTTTGGCGATTTTGACGCGATTTTCATGTGATTGCAGTATTCTCGTCGGCAGAGCATTTATTATTGAAAAGCAATTGGCAGAAATCATTAAGTTGAGTACACAAATTCTTGAAAATCCTGTTAAAAGCATGAAATTTGGTTCACATGTCTTTCTGACCGTTAAAAAATCGAACCAGCTATGGACCCCCCTCACCCATGATATACCCCGAAGGAGCACCAGCACCCCCTTGTGCCCACTCGCTGAGGCGTGATAAACAAATTCTTGCAGATCGAGCTAAAAGCATAAAATTTGGTACAAAAGCCATTCTTAGCATTACAAATCAAACCAACCATGGAACTCCCCATGAAATTCGCTAAAGCCCCCCCCCCCCCCCCATGCTTCCCTGTGACCCCACGGATGCCCGACCAAAAAATTATTGCAAATCAAGCGAAACGCGAAACGCTTAAATTGTGGCACACAAGTCATTCTTAGCAGCACACATCGAACCAGTCATGGAACCCCCATGAAATATCACCGATTTCCCCCCCCCCCTCCCAATCTACCCTCCCCCCCTCCCTGTGGCTTGACCAACAAATTATTACAGTCGACCAAAAAAACATTTGGTACACAAGTCATCACAATAGTACAAAATTAACTGGCTATGGAATCCCCTCAAGGTAATCTACAAGGCACCACAAGAGCCCCCCTCCATGATGTCTGAACAAACAAATTCTTGCAGATATTGCTAAAAGAATGAAATTTTGGTACACAAGTCATTGTTACCAGTAGAAATGAAACTAGCTATGGAACACCCGCGAAATCTTCCAAGGCCTCTCAGTGCTTCCCCCTTATTCCCACTTCGTGAGGTGATACCCGAAAAATTCTTGTTGATCGTACTGGAAGCATGCATAGTGGAACACCAGTCATTCCTAGCAGTAAAAATTGAACCAGCCAAGGATCCACATGCAATATCATCCCAGCTTCCCCAGCATCTCCCCCTTCTGTGTATCCCCATGAAGCATCAATGACCAATAAATTCTGGCTGAACATACTAAAACATGTATTGTTGCAGTAAAAATCGAACTGCATACGGAACCCTCATGAGATACAGCCACCCCCCCCCCCCCCACCCCCCGTGCTTCCCTGTGTCCTCTCCGTGAGGATGGTGATCATTAAATTCTAGTTCCATTTGTACTGCAAATAATGAGTTATGTACCAATTCATGTTTTAGCTCGATCAACAAGATTTTGTTAATCAATAACCTTAGTGAGTGTGTTGGGGAAGAGGAAGGGGCCTTAGGGGGTATCTCGAGGGAATCCATCGCTAGCTTGATTTATAAGCTAAGAATTGACTTGTGTACCATATTTCATGGCTTTTAGCTTGAAGTTCATGATTAACCCAAATTCTGGCCCGCAACAGCTGTACTACACCTGGAGATCGAACCAATGAACTGATGCTCAAGTTTTAAAGTTTAAAACATAGGTATGAACAAGGGCTTATGAACGCTATTTTAATGTGACTACACTTACTGTTGTTTTCTTATTCGGGAAATTTTGGTCACACCTAGACATCAAACCAAAGTACCAATTAAAAATTTTTATAGTTTAAAATTGAGTATTAAAAAGGCTCTCTTATAACATTTATTGTAAGGAGATTACAGTATTATTTTCTGTGTTATTCTTACTGAAACAAGAAAAAAAAATGAATGTTAGTATTAAAAACACTTAAGTGTATAAAATACGGATGTAAGTCTTAAAAACTTAAAGCCCTAAAGGAATAGATATTAGAAAAAGACATGTAAGCCATCAGCGTCGCACTAATACGTGTAAAAAAAGCTCTTGCTTGTTTTTTTGGGATGCTGGAGATTCTTTTACACATATTAGTGCGCTGATGGCTTACATGTCTTTTTGTAATAACTATTCCTTTAGGGTTTTAAGTTTTTTAAGGCTTATATTCGTATTTTATATGCTTAAGAGTTTTTATTACTAATATATGTGTCTTCTCCGCCGAAAAAAAAAAAGGATAAAAACGTGCGAAAGGTGTCAGAGTTAAGAAATCATTCCGGATGTCGTTTAGGCGTATTTTCGAAAAAAGCGAAAAAGCACCTTTTGACCATTGTTGAAACGAATTTTTCGAAGTTGATTATAAGCGTCGGAATATCACATTTTCCTGCTGAAAGGATGGTTCATTGTTGTACCATGTAAACAGCGTGTGGTCCAGTAATGTTATCAGTGGAGGCATCTGAATAGCACTTATTCAAGAATAACGCACGTGCATATCACCGGTGGCAAGGTTGTTGGAATTTCGTTACGGATATTCAAATTCCAATACCGCAGAATACCATTTTAGCAGTTAACATTACGCAGAGGTACGAAAAAGATTAAATACTGAATACTACATTACGTAAAGACAATAATGTTGACAGCAGAAAGGGGTTCCAGAAATATTTCTACGTCGTATCATTTCAAACAGCACGAGTCGAGCATTTCTGATTACGTTAAGCCATCAGTCGGTTTTCTTATTATTTATGGTAAAACGAGAGCAGTTTTCGGTAATAGATAGTGCCTTGTGTAGGCCTAGCTTACGTTAAAACCACATGAAATGATTGGTTAGTTATGTTCACAACTCGTTGAATTAGTATTACTGATTTGTTTAGATTTTGATGTTTACTGCAGTGACTGCTCTGGTTTTTTTTTTCGAGCTGTTGCAACAGCTCCGGTGCACTTATGTTAGGTTAGTGAAGTGGCATTGTTGCTTGGAGTTGTAAGTAGCTATTTCACCAAGTAAGGAAGCTCTAGAAGATGAAGCGATGAGAAGCCAATGAAAGAATCGGCCATATAAACTAAATTAATACATATAGGACGGCGTGCACCATGCGAGAGCAATCTACATCCACAGTAGCACCTACCTCTGAAGTAACTACTCTTAAAATAGTTCAGAAGTAAAAGAGAAAGATCATTGCAAATGTATTAAAGAAGTAGCTACTTCTGTAGTAAGGGATTTTAATATAATAATAATACAAGTTCGTTGCAAACGCAACCGGAATGGCAAGGACCTGGTGGTCACTAACTGCCATCTGATGTTAAAACAAAAATTAAAAATTGTAAAGTTCAAAACGAAGACGCTTGACCGGCTATAAAGGAAGGGTTGATGGTATAGGGTTGGGATCCGAATGCCTTACCACCAAGGTTAGACTTACCAGGGACACAATGGTCCCCGATGGCATCGCCAAACGTGAGGGACGAGTGAGGGAAAAAGCCGTACCATTGTCAATGTTTAAAAAAAAATTAAAAATAAATAAAATAAAATAAATGCATTGCAGTTTAAAGCCTGGCCTAAACCAATTGTCAATCACAATGAAGATAAAATGAAAATAAAAAAGTCCATCATAATAAAACAGCTATGGTCACCAGGAGAGACACGATCATGAACAAGCTGGCATTATTGGGCATACACCAGTCCAACAATCACCACCCAACTAGCAGGCGACAACATAATTGGGTCTTGTTAAAAATTTGGCAAAGTTAAACTCGTCAAGATGTTGTCTGAAGCTGTTGATGGAAGCAGCCGCAACGATTCGCTCAGATAAAGCATTCCAAACTGGGACCACCCTAACGGAAAAAAAGTACTTCCGGCAATTAAGTCTGGCTGAGGGGAGGAGTAATTTGTAACTATGACCTCTAGTCCTGCCCACATGGCTAAGGTCAAAGAATGGTAAATCTATATCCAAAAAGCCGCGTAGAATTTTAAATGTCAAAATTAGGTGAGCCTTGAGTCGGCGCAGTTCAAGGAAGTCCAACCCGAGACGCTTCAAACACAGATAATAAGGCAGCTGTGTAAGGCCAGGCAGCCGCTTTGTAAAACGACGTTGCACCGATTCCAAATGGTCAATGTCTCGCAACAGGTAAGGGGACCAAACATTTAATCCTGAAGTAAATGAGTATGTAAAGAACAAACAGGTTGTGTTGCATCATCACCAAAAAGTCAACACAGAAGAAACGTGGCAAGAATGTGGCCGAAAAAGATATATGTTTGTTGAGAGAAATAATGAAAAATCTTTCTCTCAATCTAGTCACACGCAGCTAGAGTCGCATCAAGTTAGGCAACAAACATTATATCAATTCAATTGTCGATGACGTAAACCACTGTAGCGCGACGCCATAGCGTAGTGTCTTATATCTTGAAGCATAGTTGGAAACATTTCAGGTACGTGGGGAAAAATAATAATGCGGTACAAAAGCTGAAATTGTGGTAAAATAGAAAACAATGACCCACCTGACAAAACTTAACTTGTATAGGAATGTCAGCTAAGTGGCTTTCAATACGAAATTTGACCCTCAATAACGTTGCAAATGTGTTTCTAGTTACTAGTTTCCACTTCTAGTCCGCTCATCCTCATGTTAATTCCCATTAGGGAGAATATTCACCGATACCGAGATAACGGGAAGGCTTCTAACTATGAAACTTAACGAATGGCTGCAGTACGATACGAACTGCATACTTTTTCTGGTACAGCCTAGGGGTGTATCGGGAATGGTGTGGGAGGGCGCGTAAGTACGAAAGTATTGTTATAAACATTGTCGGCATGTCTCTGATTGGACGGCCAAAGTTTGGACAGTGACAACGTGCATATTGATGTGCGTATCTAGACATAGGCTAGTGTGTCGTCACAAATCTAAGCAACGTTGCCAAAAAATTAGTGTCTACGACCAATTCACGAAAAACAAACAAAATGTCAAAATAAAGCCTAAAATTGTTAATGAGGCCACCAAGTTGAGAATGGTTCGACCTCCAAAGGAGTGATATGAACTAAATGAAAAAATAAATAAAAACAAACCCCAAAACTGATAAAGAGGCGACTTAGTTGAGAATAGTACGGCCTCTCAAAGGAATGATATGAAATTAAAATATTAGAAAAATTACCATTCAAGCTATTGTTGACGTAGAACATTATTACACATCTGCAAACTAGTTGAGTTGAGTATAATACAGAATTAAAAAAAAAGAACTGATATCATATCAAAACACAAAACTGGTAAAAGGGACTGCCAAGTTCTGAATGGTTCGGCCCTTCAAAGGAGTGATATCAACACACCAAAACATTCGCCAACTTTATCGCACCGACGGCAAATGAAAACTTGAACATTGCTACCGAAAGTTTTCATTTAACCTTCGAACTATAAGTCGGTGCGTTTAGCTTGGCGAATGTTTTGGTTTGTTGATGTCACTCCTTAGAAGGGCGAACTATTCGGAACTTGGCGGTCCCTTTTACCAGTTTTGGTTTTTGATATGAATTCAACATCAATTCCCGCCTTGCGTGCACTGTATATGTGTGCGATGCAGCATCAGCTTCGACAATATTGTAGATGTATTCAATGTCATCCATGGTCGGCGTACAAATTGAATCTACTACATAGCATGAGTAAATTTTTAGGGATTTCCGTCCATTTATACTTGTGGGGTAGGTGTAATACGTTAGTGGAAGTCACCACATTTACTATCGTGGTGTTTACTCTTGAGGTGCAAACAAACTGAGTAATTTGCTTCAAACCAACTTTACTCTCGTAATAAAGTCACCGACTTTTACTTCTAGGTCAATTTACTTCTGTAGTAGGCCTTACTCTCCGATGGTGCACGCCAGCCATAGAGTAATTTATACGAATAAAAAAATAATAATATTTTCCCTCTACTCGAGATAACCATAACAGTTGAAAAGAACGTTAATTCGAGAATTTACCTTTTTGAAAAGGGGATCAGTTGCAAAATCAGTATTGGGTGCGGTAACGTGACGAAATTCCAGTAAAAGAATGGAACCTAACTGAATTCGCCTAACGCAGAAAAAGGTCAATGCGTGTAGGACGGAGGACGTACAAAATCTTTAAATAAGTGAAAACTAGAAACTTGGTCTGATTGATAAGTGACGGGAAATAATAAATCTCAGTATTGTTGACAGTCCATAGACAAATCATGGGGACATAGGGTCTTAGGGCTTGGTCGGTCAGATGACCAGGATTCGCTAACGCTCGCTGCAAAACCCTTTGAACCCTTTTTCATGGGGACCACTGATCCGTATATTAACTTCGTCCTTTCTGGTTAACCTTAGTAAATAAGGCGAATGAAATAACCAGAGAGAAATGAACGCATAGGCGCATGTTAATTTGTTCATGTACTGAAACCTTACGATAAACGCGCACTACACTGATCATTTGCTTGATCATTTGACTGACCGTTTTTGGTGCTTAAGAGTTGAAACATGAAATGTCTTCGAGCAAAGCGAGACGACGCCGAATGAGGGAGCGTTAGCGAGCGACTCGGGTAGTATTAATGAATAGAATAGAATGGAATAGACGGCGCCGAGCCAAGGCTAAAACTACGGCGCTCAACCCCCCCCCCCCTCGCCCCCGAAAATAAACCCAGAGGGAACACAAAAAGGGAAAGAGTTAAGAGTTTGAAAGAGTTAAGACTGGGGGCAGCCACGACGTAAGGTGACAGAGAATTCTATAGGGGCACAACTCTTTCTGAGATAAAGCGATGCCTGATATTTAGCTTAGAATATTTGCCAAGGAGCCTCAGGTTGTGATCCCTGGTGTTGGAAAGAGCATGACAGAAAAAAAGCAGCAGGTATGATGTCAATGAGCCCGTTTAGAATTTGGAAAGTAAGTATGACGTCTCCACAGCTCTACCAAGAAACAGCCGAAGACAGGTGGAGGTGGTTAAGGCGGTTCTGGTAAGGTAGGTTAAGTAGAGGTGTACAGACCTTAGTTAACATGTCCCTGGCAAGCCTCAATGTGGGAAAAGAAAGAGTCGTAACAAGATCTTGCGACTAGGGAGCTCAACGATTGGTCGGAGAAAGGTTTTAAAAAGGATAACAAAGTTCATGGTTAAGACTAGAAAAAGATTTCAGAATACATGCATGAATAGTGTAATAGTGCAGAATAGTATACATGCATGCACGTGTTTTTTTTCAAAACAGCCTACTGGTCCAGCACACAAATGTTAACTGGACCAGTGCATCATTGTTACTGGTCCAGTAAGAAAAGCCTACTGGTACTGTACGCCTGGGCCAGTAACAACTGCGTACTGGTCCTGTAAGAAGATTCTACTGAACCACCAACAATTTTTTAATGACCCAGTAAGAAAGCCTAATGGCCTTAGCGTTTGGACCAATAAAAATTGTCTATCGGTCCAGTAAGCCGTGCCTTCTGGACCAGTATAATAAACTACTGGTCCAGTATCTCACAAACCAGTAAGTATAACTGTTCCAATTAGTAAATTCGTACTGGTCCAGTAAACATTTTTCAGTATTATTTAGAATAGGGACAAGAGAATTCACATTACTAAGCAACGTTATGGATAGCGTGAAAAGTACGGGAGTTCCCAGTAGGGTCAAAACAAAGAACAAACCGAAGACGAGTGAATAACGAGTGTACGATCTAAGACCGCATGGGGATCAGGGAAATGTGACAATCATAGGGTATTGGCGGTTAACTTACGATACACTACAGTAAGAAATTTTAAAAAGTGATAAACAAGAAAAGTTTCTTGGTTCTTACAAAACTTAGTAACTACAATTCGAGTCATGGAAGAACGTTTAAGTTAAACTGTAGTTCATGAGTCGGGCTAGTTGAACGACAGGTTTTCACAATTTCTTATCTCGTGCATAGTCAGTTCCCTTAACCCATCCCGTGTGTAATTTGATGGTTAAGTACTGCGGATGGTTTCATGTCTTTAAGTATTTGTTGGAGAACACGAAATGCGATGGTGGAGGTCTCAGATAGGCGACTGGCCAAAATGGCGGCCATTCCAAGATGACGGCAATGCTAATTCATTAAAATAGATATATCTTGGCCATTTTTTATCCGATTTTGGTGATTTTTGTTTTGAATTGAAGGTCTTCGTGAGAGCTATCGTTCAAGTGATTACACTTTTCCGGCTAAGTATAGCCGTTTTTCAGTTATGAACCCAAAAATACTATTTTTGAACAAAAAATGATTTATGTGGCTTGGGAAAATCACCAGTAAAATTCACTGATAATAAAACAGAATATTTTTGAAGATGAGTGAAAGTCGGTAACAAAGAGGATTCTACCAGTTAAATTTAAAACATAACGTATGAGAATTACACTTGCCATCAGTGAAAGATCTTTAATGTGTTACTTCATTACTCAGTGTCAGTCTCATCAAACTCTTGGTCATTCCCATCAAACTCTTCATCATTCCCATCCAATAGTTCACATTCCCCATTGGGAACATTATCACAGTTTTGTTCATTTCCAGAGCAGCTGCACATCTCTGTACATGGAAGTCCATTTTTTAAACACTTACACGGGGGCGCACATCGTGATATTCCACAAGAACACCGCACGGATGATATAAGTTCTGGTGGTCCACAGGGTAGTTCACTCATCTCTGGAACAAACTTGCCGTTCTCTATCTTCGAACCACATTCTGATGGACACAGTAAGTCAGGTGTTGCAACGTCTGACGCATTCCAAATCATTGCCTGCAAATGTGCTCTTCGCACTGCAGGACGAAATGAAGCTAAAGTTGGGGGCAGACTGGCACCTTCAACTTGCTTTTTCGAAAATAGCCACCACCTTAGTTCACTTAAAGACTTATGCTTTGGTGCATTTAAGTACACAGAACAAAGATATTCTTCTAACCCACTGTAGGTTTCATCTGCTACAGATAAGGTTCTACCAAGAGATGAAAGTGCCTGAAGCACTCTTTCATTTGGTTCTATGAAACGATTCCAAAAAGCAGTTTTTGTCTTTCCACAGAATGCTCCTGTGACATCAGCTCCCGAAATTGCATGCATTCCAGGCAATGCAGCTGCTCGCTGTGGCCCAAGTTTTGTGTAAATGTTGTCAACTTTAATTTCCCGAGGTTTGGGTCCCATTAGACAGAAGGACGTCTTCTTTGGGAGCTGTTGATACCAGCTGACAAGCAAGACCAAAACATCAGTATCAGGTGTAAACACATGCAGGATACCAGCACCTCTTTTAGTGGCATGGAGTGCATGCAAGATCATTTTTGTGTCTACCTCTTCTTGAGTACTTTTTAAATACGCTGCAGACGTGTTTGTTGCTTGTGCAGTATCCTTGTAAGATACAACAATGCTTTTTCTTTCCTCATTTGCCTTTCAGATTAGTTCCTTGCTTAAATATTCAGTCAAGGAATCCTCAGTTTTTGTATGAGAATGAAGTCTTTTCAATGGTACTGACTTAATGCTCGTGTTAGCTTCAATCTTATACTGGACAGGTGGCTTCCCATGTTGACGGTTTTCACGACAACTATTTTTCAAGGAATTTCCAAGGTACGTGTCAAACACAACATCAACTTCAGAGTAGTGGCTGTACTTCCGGAAGACCTTGCTGCAGAACTGGTTTGCCAAGTCCAAAACATTCTTTGTATCCTTGTTCAGCTTCAGAGAATTGAGTTCTGCCATTCCATCTATCACTACAACTGACATGACTGGATTGGTAGCAGCTGCAACGTCTGGTGTATCAAGATCTTCACGCGGCTCTTTGTTTTTTAGCGCCTCTAGGTGATGAAGAAGCTTGCTCTTAACCTGAATGAGATGCATGGACCCATCAGTACAAAACATAGACCTTGGCACAACACTTAACTCATAGTGACCCACGCAATCTTGCAAGTGTAAATCAGGCCGTGATCGACACAGAAGAACAATTCGAGCAAACAATTTTCTGTCCTCCTTAACTTCTACTAACCCTTCTTTTGTTTTCACTTTGGCTTTTTTAGCCATTGAACTGAAAAGTTTAAGTTTCTGCTTAGGCAGAGTATTCCAGAAATTCACAGTGTGTAATAGTATGCGCGCTTCTACGAAAGTTTTGTGCAGTTGGAAGCCCTGGCCTGGCATAGAAGTGACATCATTGGCAACCGCAGGTGGCCTATACCCCCGTAGGAATTTTTGAGTAGACGGATGAAACCTGTTACAGTGGTCAGGCACATTATAGTAGATTTAACAAAACAGAGGTAGACATCTGAGAAATTTCATCAGAATTTTCAAGCCGCCATTTTCCAATATGGCCGTTTTTTGATGAAATTCAACATACCGTTATGCTTTCAACTGTGTTATCGGATTCCAAAAACAGCTGTATCGCCTTCTGGATGATTAAAACACGTTTGAAATTAAGTCACCTTTACAATGCTACTAAACTTATGTAAATATGTCAGCCGGAAGTGATTTAGAAAAATAAGGTGTATGCAAATCAATACAAAAACGTACAGTGCTACTTAGACCACAACAATTGTTTTTATTATAAAAAAAATTGAAAGCACTTACAGAGGTTAGCAATAAGTGCTTTTCGAAACAACTAAACAATATGGAAAGAATAGCTCCCCAAATTTCAGAAAATCCTAATCATGTCCATTTCGGGCTATTAGAGGGGTCGCAACAGCACTTCGAATTCGAAAATCAGCATACGCTTTCATCGCTATGCCATACCTCTTCACCTTTAAATGGGCGTAGGATGGTCCCAATCTAAGTTAAACGATTCCGGTTAGGGTTGATGTAAAGAATACAGCCACACCTTTTAGAAAATCTTAAGCATGTCCATTTTGGGCTATTAGAGGGCCCGCAAGAGCACTTCGAATTCTAAAATCACATTGCGCTTCTACCACTACAGCATTACCTTTCACCATTATGTGGGTGTAGGATGGTCCCTAGTGATTTGGTTAGGGTTGATGGAAAGAATAGATCACCACCTCTCAGAAAATTCTAAGCATGTCCATTTCCGGCTATTAGAGGGGTCGCAAGAGCACTTTGAATTCGAAAATCAGCATACGCTTTGATCGCTATGCCATACCTCTTCACCTTTAAATGGGCATAGGATGGTCCTAATCTAAGTTAAACGATTTCGGTTAGGGATGATGGAAAGAATAGATCCACACCTTTCAGAAAATCCTAAGCATGTCCATTTCGGGCTATTAGAGGGGTTGCAAGAGCACTTTGAATTCGAAAATTATCTTACGCTTTCGCCACTATACCATTACTTTTCACCTTTAACTGTCGTGAGGCCGATCCGTATATAAGTTAAACGAATTTAGGATTGAGGGTAAGAACAGGATTGAGGGTAAGAACAGATCAGCACCTTTCAGAAAATCTTAATCACATCCACTTGAGCTATTAGAGGGGTTGCAAGAGCACTTTGATTTCGAAAATCACCTTGAATTCGAAAATCACCTTGCGCTTTTCCACTACCCCATTACAGTTCACCTTTACGTGGGCGTAGGACGGTCCCTATCTAAGTTAATGATTTAGATTAGGATTGACAAAAAGAATAGATCCCCAGCTTTTTGAAAATCCTAAGCAAGTCTATTTTGGGCTATTAAAGGAGTCGTAAGAGCTCTTTTAATTCGAAAATCACCGTACACTTTTGCCGCTATGCCATCACCTCTTCACGTTTAAATGGGCATAGGACGGTACCTTTTTAAGTTACAATAACTGTTGCGATTGATGGAGCGAATTGATCCCCACCTTTCATAAAATCCTCAGCATGTTCAATTCTGGCTATTAAAGAGCTCGCAAGAATACAAAAATCACTATAACAACCAATTGAAAAAGAGATCGTTTTTGCTAATTAAGGGTGATACACTTCAAATACAATTTTAGGGTTGAAAGGGTACATTTATGTAAAAGTTGTAAAAGTCCAGAATTGTGTTGACGGTTAAGGAGTTACTCCCACCCCTCCCCCGAAAACTGTTTTTTTGCTGTAATTCCGTAACCGTCAACAAATCAAAAGCATAATGTGACGCAAAAACGTTCAGTACATTATTTTGGACACAATTCTGGACTTTTACGTGAAAGCAACCTTTGAACTTCAAAATCGTATTTAAAGTATATCACCGTTAATTCGAGGAACGATTCTTTTTTCAATAGGTATTTTCGTTTTCAGAGAGCTCTCGTAAGCCTCTAATAGCCCTAATTGAACAAGCTTAGGATTTTCGGAAAGTTGGGGATCGATTCTTTCCATTAATCGTAACCGAAACTGTTTAAGTTAAAAAGGAACTGTCCGACATCCATTTAGAGGTGAAGAGGTAATCGCATAGCGGCGAAAGCGTATGGTGATTTTCGAATTCAAAGTGCTCTTGGGAGCCCTCTAATAGCCAAAAATATACGTGCTTAGGATCTTCAGAAAGCTGAGGATCTATTCTTTCCATCAATCATAATCTAAATCATTTAACTTAGATAGGGACCATACGCCCATGTAAAGGTGAAATGTAATGCCGTAGTAGAAGAGCGCAAGATGATTTTCGAATTCAAAGTGCTCTTGTGACCACTCTAATAGCTCAAAATGGACATGATGAAGATTTTCTGAAAAGTGGGGATCTATTCATTCCTCCAACCCTAACCGAAATTGTTTAACTTACATAGGGAACGTCCTATGCCCATTTAAAAATGAAGAGGGAATGGCATAGCATTACTGAATTCGATGTGCTTTTGCGATCCCTCTAAGAGCCCGAAATAGACATGCTTAGAATTTTCTGAAAGGCGGGGATCTATACTTTCCATCAATTCTAACCTAAATCGTCTAATAAATGTAGAACGTCCTAAGCCCGTTAGGAGGTGAAGAAATAATGGTATAGCGGCGAAAGCACATGGTGATTTTCGAATTCAGAGTGCTCTTGCGAACCCTCTTAATAGCCCGAAATGGATATGATTAGTATTTTCTGAAAAGTGGGAATCTATTATTTCCATCAACCCCATCCGAAAAAGTCTGACCTAGATACGGACAGTCCTAAACCCATTTAAAGGTGCAGAAGTAATGGTATAGTGGCGATAGGGTATGGTGATTTTCGAATTCAAAGTGTTCTTGCGACCCCTCTAATTGCCCGAAATGGACATGTATAAAATTTGCTGAAAGCTGGGGATCTATTCTTTCCATCAATTCTAACCGAACTCATTTTAACTTAGATAGGGACCGTCCTATACCTACGTAATGGTGAAAGGTAATGCCGCAGTGGCAAAAACGCAAGGTGATTTTCGAATTCGAAGTGCTCTTGCGACCTCTCTAATAGCCCGAAATGGACATGCTTTGGATTTTCTGAAAGGTGTGGATCTATTCTTTACATCAACCCTAACCGGAATCGTTTAACTTAGATTGGGACCATCCTACGCCCATTTAAAGGTGAAGAGGTATGGCGTAGCGATGAAAGCGTATGCTGATTTTCGAATTCAAAGTGTTCTTGCGACCCCTCTAATAGCCCGAAATGGGCATGCTTAGGATTTTCTGAAAGTTGGGAACTCTTCTTTCCATATTGTTTAATTGTCTCGAAAAGCACTTACTGCTAACCTCTGCAAGTGTTTTCAAATTTTTTAGAATAAATATAAAAAACAATTGTTGTGGTCTAAGTAGCACTGTACGTTTTTGTATTGATTTGCATACACATTATTTTTCTAAATCACTTCCGGCTGACATATATACATACGTTTAGTAGCATTCTAAAGGTGGCTTAATTACAAACGAGTTTTAATCATCCAGAAGCCGATACACCTTTTTTGGAATCCGATAATACAGTTGAAAGCATAACGGTATGTTGAATTTCATCAAAAAAACCGGCCATATTGAAAAATGGCGGCTGGAAAATTCGGATGAAGTTTCTCAGATGTCTACCTCTGTTTTTTTTAAATCTACTATAATGTGCCTGACCACTGTAACAGGTTTCATCCGTCTACTCAAAAATTCCTACGGGGGATAGGCCAGGGACAGGACTAAAATAGATACAAGATTAATCAGGTCATTCCCATTATTTTTGAAAGGGTTTACAAAGTTTTTTGCACACACAGTCAACTTAATCAAGTTTCTTTGGTAGCGAGAAGACTTTGATTGGCTTTGCTCATGATGGGTTTTTTTCTCTTTCTGAACACCTGGAATAAGGTCCCTTTCTTCCGAACAAATCCTAGCCAGCTCAGGTGACACCAAAAAGAACTTGGTGAGGGTCTGCGCACTTTGTTTAATGCCAACTATTCCACCTGTGACTTTCATTTTTCGGTTCGCCTGCTCCAGAGCTTCATCGGATCCAAGATTACAGAACGGGACTACAGATTTGTTTGGAGCCCACTGGTTTTTAATATTGGTCCAAGTCTCTGCATATTAGCCCTTTAAAAATTTCACTTCAGCTACATGCCAGGCACACAGTGCACTGTAGTTTCGCATGTCCATTGCAAAGAAATACTTTATGAAGTCCTCCAGAGCTGCTAGCCTTAGATCCCAGTCACGACTTCGAACTGATCTCTGAAAGGCCAACAGTGTGAGAACCATGGCCATGTAGTTTCTGACAAACTTCAGTGTTTGAAGTTGATTCTGTGAACATGTATTTTCATAGAAATTGTCAAGGTTTTTCTGCACGTTTTCTTTAACTAAAAGGGTGTTCAAATCGCAACATCTTGAGGATACCTCTTCACGATTTCCTTTCTGCCAGGCTTCCCACAGTTTTGTTGCAAGTGGAGAAACTTTATCTTTCAATTCGCTTTCTTGACTCCAGTCCAGAACCATTCTATTTGTTTACCAAATAATACGTGTAGTGTCAGTATGTGAGTTCTAAGAGACCGCCGCACAGTTTGCCCTCTAAAATTCTCTTAACAACTGCATCACTGTAGATTCCATTTTGTACCCAAAGCTCTGGAATTCCACTGAGGTTAATGTAGCGTCCAATGGCTCTAAGTATTGCCATTACAATGTGCAAGTCGCCAGGTCTCAAAACCCACTCTTGCTTCGACAGAGCCATTTTTAATTGCAGCAGTGGTCAGTACAAACACAGATCAGCTGTGACTACCAATTTATTTGATAGACCTTGCACTTTCTCATTGACTTTTTCCAAATGAGACATGATAGAGTACGTAACACTAACGTTTGTTGGTGTTTCTGGAAGTATTGGCAGTACGTGGATATTAGTTTGTGCACTGCTTGTGCCCATCATTGAGTTAAGTGCAGACCACGTTAAAGGTACCCCATTTTGATTGCCGTCATTAGTTACAGTAGCACTGCAACCAGATAACATCCATGCATAGTCTTTGGTTGCTGCAGAAATTAAATTGTCAGGTTTTTTTTCTGGTGGAATCTTTGCAGAGATATCAGTGCTATTAGGTTTCAAAGTTTTAGGAATGGTCAAGGCCAGCAGTGAGTATATTGACTCTGGTAACTCTCTACTGTCATTCTCAAAAGAAAGATCTAGAACTTCGGGGTTGTCTTCATTTCTCTTCTCTTGGTAGGCAACAATTACAGTTCCATGTAGGGTATTCTTGCCTTCAGGGGTATCTTCCAAAAAGTCGATATTATCAATTGCAAAGTGAGTGAACCTATTGTAAACTACACCTGGAGGTATGTACAGACCACCATTCTCTAACATTTTTGCAAGCACAGCCCGTGCTATGTTGTTCTCGATGTTCCAAACTCTTTTATAAGGAATAGAAAGCCCTAGCGAGAAAAGGTAATCCACAAGAGTAGAGCTGCGCGTAAACTGGTGGACTGAGAGCCCAATGGAGACTTGTAAAGGATATTCAAACAAATGTGTGGGTTTTGTTACAGTTGCGTTTGTTTCTTGGAGTTTTGTTAGGCATTCGTACATCAAAATTTGAGATATACGATTAGCACGTTCATCTATTAGATTGGCACGATCAACTACACAGGAAATATCATGCTTTCCTACCAGACACCACTTGAAAAACAACTTAAGTTATTGTGGGACCTCTCCTTCCTCTAAAGTCATTTTACAAGTGAAATTCCATTTCTTTTAGCTTAAAATAACTTTTCTTATTAACTTAAAAGCTGTGAAAAGCGTTTTCATTTCCTCTTCAAGATCATCTTCCTCTAACTTTGACACAGCAGCATCCTTGGTTCATTTTAAACAGACCCTTTCCGATTCATTTTTTCTCCTTGACTGGCAGAAATCTTTTCCTGGTATCTCAGTATCAAGGAATTGCTTTAGCTCTCTACGTGCTCTGACACGTGAATTCGTCGGATCCAGCCCATTTGATGCACAGATGTTGAGGTAAGAGTTGTGAAGATCTGCCATACAGGTAACATTTCCGTCTTGCAGAAACTCTTCAATCACATTAATGAATTCTATATCTGATACTATATAGACTGCTTCTCTATTTCTCTCTTCATCAAGGTCTGTTTGATGTCTTCTGATGACACATTCTTTGTCCAGCAAGCTCTATGGTATAAGACGTCAATAGCATAAGCACCTGTTGGGTTGATGCATTCACTTAACCTTACACGCCACACGTTATTTGCACTGAGTTCGATCGCTTCCCTTAAACTGGCACCTCCGGAATCATAAGAAACATGATGGAGGGGATGCTTTCTGGTCTCTTTACCATCACAAAAGAAGCACAAATCTTTGTTGTATTTTGATGTGTGTTGCCGTCTGGTGAAAGGTGTAGAAAGCCTCTCTGTTGGTTCTTCATCAATTGTCATATCGGTCTCGTGAGACTGAAATTGTTTATCTGCACTTTTTCTTCTGGTGCTGTGCGTTAATGATTTGTAACAGCTCAAATGCCATTTCACATCAAGATATCTTATATTTTGAACTGATGCATCACCATTCGAAGATTTTAGCACACGCATACATTGTTCGTCTTTCGAATCTGCAAAACATGTAGTAGTCTGGTTCAGACTTGCGTATGCATTGTCGGTAGGAGTTTCTACAATGCGGTCTTTGCCATTCTTGTTGCATAATATATACTTTTCACTGTCACTGTCAGTGCGTCTTCTCACTTCACCAGCCCCAACAACAGCTTTGGCGACTGGTTTCATTTGGGTGCATCATCAAACCTAGAAAATGTTTTAAATTTTAGATTTTGATATACAATGCTAAATCATTTAGCTTAGCTAGGCCATTACTTTTTCATTTCAGCCTTGCTTATCAATTCGATCTGCAAAGAGATACTCAAAACTTACTTTTAAAACTTGAACTTTTTTCTTCCCAACAAGCTTCCAAACTTCCAATTCTTTCCTCCCCAATTCTGCTATGCTCCTAGATAGATCGCCATTTTAGCCAAAATTTCCGCACCAACTGACCAATATAAGAACAACACCGCCAATTCTCCCACAACAACAACTTGTGACCTGTTAATCAAAAGCATCTCCGGCCTTCTCGATGGTTGACAAATCCGGCGGCTACTGACCACATGTTTTGCTTCAGAGTAAAGATGAAGGGCCACACTAACGTTTCTCCAAATTCCAAACCCCAATTTCTTCCCCCAAAGTGGTTTCTGATAAGATCCAAAATGAAAGTGGCATCGTTTAAACTAGCTTTCCTGCAGAATAAAATTGATATCGTATTGAATTTTTAAAATAGTACTTTCATTTTAAATAAATTTTTTTTGTTTGTTTTTTCTGCATTTTTTTTTAGTGATTTTTGTGTCAACATAATTATATTTTAAAATATTTAAGTTCCTTAACTGCAACGTTTTCTTCTCTAACTGTTAATGGAGATTTTCCCAGGCCATTTAATGACTAGACTAAAAGATAAATAATTTGTTATTCAAAAAACGGTTTTAGGTTTATAACTGAAAAACGGCTGTGTTTAGCGGAAAAGGTGTAATCACATGAACGATAGCTCTCACGAAGACCTTCAATTAAAAAAAAATCCACCAAAATCGGATGAAAAATGGCCGAGATATGTCCATTTCACACCGGTCTATTCGACACTTTTTGGATATGGCGGGAAAAAGCTCTTGTGACGTCACACTCTATGCGTAGGCGCCCCAACTACGTCACGTATTGCTGTGCTCTGTGGATCCAACATGGCCGCCGTTTTCGATCTAATGATTCGACGCAACTCGGGACTAACAAACTAATGAATACTAATTATAAAACGTAAGTCGGACCGCTCCGAACGTAAAAAGTGTGTTCGTGTGTATTAAGCTACCAAATTCCAATCGACAATATAACTGAAAATGAGCACTAGACGCCGGACAGCCAGCGGTAGCTCAAAATTGAGTAGCAAAGATTCAAAACGCAACAAGTGACACGTAAACAATTTTTCAGAAAATGCAAAAAACGTGCGTAATGAAAAGCGCAACATTTGCAACAATAACAAAACATGGAAAAAATGTCAAAAAATCAACTATTTCATGTGAACCTAGTCTCGGAAATCACAACAATATTTAAAGGTCATTATCAACCATTTTAAAATGTAATTGTTGCACATTGTTCCAACAGTTGAAAGATATTGCACTTTGAAACAACACTCGCATGGAGTTAATGCGTTTTGATGCAAACATGTTGAAATAAAAACAAAATACAAGTTTCGTCATGGGCTGACAATTAAGTTTCAGTTAGTGGCTTTCTTTGGCATTCAACTTGCGAATAAAGGCACGGACAGTTTCCTTCTTGTTCACACTCTTGTGCGATTTCCTGTCCCCTCCGTGGTTTTCTGTTATGGGCTGAGCTGCCAATACAAGCTCAGATACTCTTAAAACACTCCATGAGCTTACACTCAGCCCTTTAACGAACATCTGTTTGTCCACACGGTAGTATTTTCCTGTATTTACAGACAGAAGACGATACGTTATTTGAACACGATGGGGTCTTTTTTGACGGTGGGCAGGAAGTACAATCCGTTTTCTTATTCGTTTTGGTTTGCTCGGCAAGATGAACATTTTCATGTACTGTTCTTGCTTTATTTTATCGTTGGTCCAATACAAACGAGACCGAATCGACTTCAGGTCATCTTTAGTAAATTTCCTGCAATAATATGGCCCGCCCCGATGTTGACAAGGTCTTGTGAATGAACCTAAAGCTGGAACTGGATCGCTCTGCCTGTTAAGCAGACAAATCGTTGTCATTAGGCCTAGTAAACTACCGGCTAGTTGGGTGTTTTTAACCTGATAATATAGCCGAGTTTTAATACAAAACGATCACACAACAATTAAAGATCAAACTCGCCTTTTAATCTTTCCACGTTGTCTTTTAGATAGTTAGTTGTTTATGCCTTTTGCGAGCGCCAAGATCGCCAAACTGTTCTACGCACGTGTTCATTTTGTTGTAGCGTAAGAGATGCTTAGCGCCAAAACTTGAATGGAGCGCTTCTATTGGCTAAAAATAACTTGTTGCGTTTTGATACCAACAGTGCTGATACGATGTTGCGTTTTGAATAAATTGCCTGTTTTTGAAGCCTCATTTGAGAGGGAAGTATAGCGTTTTGACCACTCAGGGCAACACAAAAGACGCGTTTTAGATCATAGTAGGTGCTGCCACCTTCAGGTAATTTTTTTCGAAAAGTGGAGTTATTGCGTTTTGAACCTATGCTCCTCAATTGTAACCATGGTAACGAGTAAGTACGGCTTCTGTGCCCGACCCCCGCGGCTATAATAGCGTGAACCGCCTCAATTGTTCTTTTGGTCTCAACGTCTCCGCCAGCTATTTTTCGATCCTTACGGTTGTTTATTATTTACGAGGACAAGTCAGTTCAAGCTGTAGGCCTACGGGTTTGTCGGCAGTTGTTATACAGCAAACACCGCTTCAGTACCAGTCCAACAGACGACCACCACCAACCAGAATTTTGAGTACGTAACTGGACGGTGTTTTAGCCATGAAATGCTTGGTTATTTCAGCGACTTATTTGATCAACGCATAGTTGCATTTCATTATGTTCTTTTATTATTTGGTTTCCTAACAAAGTTGTTAATTCGTCATCATATAACTCCTGTCCTGTTTGCGTTGTTTACATAGTGCAAGCGCTGCGAAGCCAAACGATTATTATTGTGTAATCTCGTTAAAATTTTAACACACGATATTACTACATACACAATTTCCGTAGTGTAAACGTATTGTATGCCGGGGCTTCACATAAGTATTTTCTCCCCTTTTAACAGAAACAATAAAGACGTTTATTTCTATTTTACATTCCCCCCCCCCCCATTATTTAGGCCAGTACGGTAGAGAAGATCAGGGAGGTTGTTTTATTTTAAGGAGCACGAGCTCAGCACGAATACCAAACTGCCCCACAACGATGACGAGGACTTTTGTAATAGATGTGACAGTAATACAGAAAAAAAATAAAAGCTGTGATTGTTGAGGTCACCTGTTGGAAGTTCAGCTGGAATTTTAATTATCCGCATTAATAATGTTGTTGACTAAAGCCTGCTGGGAAACACTTGTTTCTTAATCCACCGTTTGAGAAACGACGTAAATATCTTAAGGGCCCCACAAAAACAATACCGTTTAGCATCACAGTAGGTAGACATAATACATTGCGCAACGCAACTCAATGAATTCGTAAAACTCTCATGCACATGCGCACAAAAGTACGCATAAAATCAGAAGCTCCAGTGACGTCATTTGGCGGTAAAAAAAGATAATGAGCTCCGGAATGACCAACCTATCTTAATACTATCGTTTCACTCGACCTTGGTCCATTTTAATGAATTTGCATGGCCGCCATCTTGGAATGGTCGCCATATTGGCCAGTCGTCTATCTGAGACCTCCACCGTCGCATTTCGTGTTCTCCAACAAGTACTTAAAGACATGAAACCATCAGCAATACTTAACCATCAAATTGCACACGGAACACAAAAAATGCCTGTTAAGGAAAGTGACTAGCAGCCAAGAAGTTAAAACATTAGGAAAAGTGCCATCACTCGCCTTCAGTATGCCAAGACAACTTGTCATCATTTCACAAAAAATCGATAGCAGGTTGCTGTTTATGGGTCATTGTGGGTTCTTGGCCGTCATGAGGTACCATTACTTACCATCCATTATCAGTCACACATTAATGACATATGTTACGGAAATCATACGAGGAAATGGTGGTAGTTAAAGACATGAAGAGCAATTACGTACGCCACCGTCACTAAGGTAACAGTTACCTCAACCATCGTCAGTAATTTTTGAAGGTTCACGAGGACACAAAAGAAAAAAGGAATATATGAGAACCCATGCAACCGATCTCTACCCATCAACGAACAATACATTCCCTAAGGTAGGTAATTTATCAGTTAGATTGTTATCAAAGATCTCTTATCTATAAGCCTCAGAATGAACTTCCATGTTAGACGTCAAACTTTGAAAGTCTATGGTTTCTCCCGAAATTGACATACACCAGCGAAATTCGGTAATTGGGGGGGGGGGGGGTCGTGTCATAAGTAGTGAGTGCAACTGCAGCAAATGCTGAACTGATGTCTTGCTGTCATGACGTTTTGCTGCTATGTCGTTTTGATGTACCGATGTTTGCTGTGCTGTTGTTTTGCTGTTAGGAATCTAACGTGGATTTTTGCACTTTGCTCTTGTGATGTTTTGCTCTTATGTTGGTTCGCTGTTATATCATTTTGCTGTTATGTCGTTTTGATGTACTGATGTTTGCTGTGCTGTTGTTTTGCTGTTAGGACTCTAACGTGGATTTTTGCACTTTGCTCCTGTGATGTTTTGCTCTTATGTTGATTCGCTGTTATATCGTTTTGCTGTTATGCCGTTTTGATATATCGATGTTTGCTGTGCTGTTGTTTTGCTGTTAGGACTCTAACATGGATTTTTGCACTTTGCTCTTGTCATGTTTTGCTCTTATGTTGGTTCGCTGTTAGATCGTTTTGCTGTTATGTCGTTTTTTAAATATTTACAATTTCTAACCCGTATTTCTGGTAGTAGCAACGTCTACTTTCTACGTCTTTAGAAAAAAATGGGAAACTCTATTACAAGGTAATTTTTTTGAGATTAAAATTTCGAGTCACCACGTTTCACCACCAGTTTCAACGCAACTACAAAACAATACATTTATACACTTCGACCCAACACTTAGCCAAGGAACTTTAAACAAACAGTTGATCGAATAAATAACAGCAACAACCTTTGCATACCTCAACCACTAGCTCCGTGGTTCCGTGGCTTCGTATGCTGCCTATTACGACAATGTTGAAGCGCACACCTCCGGCACATAATACAACTGCGAACACTGATTTTTTCAAAGTTGGCATTTTCACAATGGGCGTGAAGATAGCATTTTAGTAATTATAAAGCTTTCAGAACTTTTAGGCCTAATTTTTAGCTACCGTGTTAATTTTGTAAGCACCAACTGTAGAAAAATTTGGCCTATTGCGCTCGAGGTAATGCCTATTCATTCCTACAACACGGCATTGAGAGTTCATCTACCATACCAATAGCAGAAACCTGGAAATTATTACGAAGCCATCTTATTGTTCCGTGTTGTGGTATAACCACGTAGTATGCTCTAACTTTCGTTTTATATAAGTGTGCTCATGCAGGGCAATTTGAAGTTTTGCGTTAGGGATTCCCGTTGATTCCCATTGAATGACTCCAAGCATTCTCTACCACATGAAACGAATGTGAGTCGTTAACGAATCCTTTTGTTTTTTCCATTTGCTTGTCTTCCTCTAGTGGAGAGCATGCGATAATCAAATGTTATTATTTCGTTAAGTTACGTAGAAAAAGATTATCAGCGATAAGGAAACAACAATGATATATTTTGACGGTATTCACAAGTTCACTTGATTACCAGTGTATGCTTGTCTGAATTCTTTAACTATTACAATGGTGATTGGCAATGGTGAGTGTTAGATCGATAATTTCGAAAATTATAATACATCAATTTACTGCAAATTCGAGATCGGCAATCTAGCAATGTGGCATAATTAATAGCAATCTACCCTTTGGTTTGGGCTCCACCCAGACTACAAAAGTGCAACCAACGAACCAACCAACATTTTGAAATTCAGTGTCTGTTATAGTCTACGCTATGCTAATGAATTTTCCCATGCAAACTTTTCACGTTTCCACTCTCCACAATCACTGCCAATGAAGGACGAACAGTACTTGCGTAGAAGAAATTATTCTACACGTTTTTACCCTCATGATGTTTGTCCATGACGTCATAGTTTGTTAATGCAAAGTTTATTATGCCTGAACAAACTTTTACTGTTAAAACTATGACGTCATGACCTGAGCAATCATGAAATGTTTACGAAGTGCTTAGGAGTATGAAGGACGAACTTTGAGCTATAATTGCAACTAGCAAAGTCGCTCGCTCATTCCGCGTCGTCTCTCTACGCTCGAGGAGCTTTCATGCTGCAACTCTTGTGCTGCTGACAGACATTCCACGTCTAAAACGATCAAGCCAATGGTCAGGGTGCAGTACGCGTTTTTTCGTAAGGCTTCACTGCATAAACATGTGATAACCATAAATCATTCCAACAGTCTGGCTATCCAAGAGCTACGTGCGCGTCGATCCATGCTTCTAGAAACTTCTTTGATTCCAAGAGCATCACAAAATCATGTGCTGATTATTTCGACCAAAACTAATTGAAATTATTGCTCACAGTTCGTCCATCACGTTCCTAAGCACTTCTGCATTTTATCTTAATCATTCAAAACATATTTGTTTGTTTGCACATTTGTACGTCTTTTCCTCTCGAGGTGATCCCCTATGAAGGTGAGAGATGAAAGATTGAGAGAGCGCAAAGCGAGACATATATTGAAAAGATTTACTTTACGTAGAAATCGCTCGCTCTGCTCAATTAATCCACGCACCACTGTGCTTCAGAAACACGAATGTTTGACACCCTTTTAAAACCAGGTTTCCATGCATTAAGTCAGTTGATACAAAACCAATTTTAATATGTATATGTGTTCCGTTCCAAAATACGTCATCCGTTTAGGTTATTTTTTGCGTGCATCCTTCTCTGAATCATTTCAGTGCGTAACTAATAGCTTCAAACGATCCACGCTTCATGCAATTTCTATGTACTGATTATTGTACTGATTATTCGATGTACTGATTATTTCGTCGCAAACTAATTGCAAATGTTGCACACTGCTCGTTCGTCACATTCCTCAGCACATCTACATTTCACCTACATCATTCCAAACATACGATATGTTTGTTTGCACGTTTGTACGTCTTCTCTTCCAGAAGTAATCCCCTAAGGTGAGAGATGAAGGATTGATAGAGCAAAGCGAAACACACATTGAAAAGGTTTAGTTTACGTGGAAATCGCTCGCTTTGCTCGTACAATTCACGCACCTCCGTGCTTCAGAAACAAGATTGTTTGACACTGTTTTAAAACCAAATCAATTGTTTTGATTTTTCCATGCATCAAGTCGGTTAATACAAAACCAATTTTAAGATGTATATATGACGTGTTGCAAACTACGAAGTCTTTTTAGGTAATTTTTTTCGTGCATCCTTCTCCAGATCATTTCGCTTCGCTCGAGGAGGTTTTCATGAACAAACTATGACGTCATGAACAAACATAAAAAAAACGTTGACGTTATTTTTTTTAGGGTTTTTCGCGTATTTGTGGGTCATAATACCAAGTTTCCATGAAACAAAGACTAAAATGCTTATTAAATTGTGTACTATATTTCTACCCTTGTTAAATATTACGTTAACTGACTGAAAATAATTGGCCGAGTGAGAAAAACTTAATATCTGATGATATCTCGAAAACTAGTAGACGGATTTTCTTGAAATAAAGACTGAATTGCACATTATATTACTGCTTAGTATTGCATGTCATGCGTACAGAAATTTAGCATATATATTATAACAATTAATACAGTTTTTGTTCTATTTAATTCATTCGAGTAGTTTATGAGAACTCGTGCTGCTCGCTCGGCCAAAGTATATTTGGTTGCTTACCATTAGATGTAATACGCGTAGCTGATATCACAATAAGCAACCCAGTTTCTGTTTCATTCAATTCTGCCCAGTAGTTTTCGAGATATCAACATTTTCGATCAGAGTCACATACATTAATCCTGCAACTTCTTCCGTATAATGAAGGAGTTTTTTTTTTGACCGGAACTGTACAGGCCAAAAAGTGTTCACTTTATAAAGTAGTGATCTCAACTCCGCCAAGGAACACCCAAGCTAAACCCATCGACTATTACGTCAGACGTCAAATGAAAAACCTGACCATTGCAATTGAAAGTAGCAATGGTACTGTTTTTCATTTAATCTCTGAAATAATACTTGGTGAGATTAGCTTGGCTGTTATTCATTGACGGGGAGATATCACTACTTTCCACGGTGAACATTTGTTGGACAGTATACAACTGTTGAACAGTTGGGGCCTATGCTTGTACACCACGTAAAAAGCTTGTTGCGCAACCTTTTTTACACTACTCTGATGGCTAAAACTTGGTGGGATCTTTTACCCCAGTGGGTGTTGTTTCGTTGAGGTGGAGCAAAATACAGCTGATATAATTAAAGCCTATCCCACAACTAAAGTCCATTTTTTCATAACCCATGACAAAAAATAAGTATTGGGAAACACTTAAGACTACTATTTACTAGTTATTTTCAACTAATTACCAGAAAAAAATTGTAGGTACAAAATCACACAGTATTTTGAAAAGTGCATAAAAACTTGTAATCGATTTCCAGATGTTAATTTTTACCCAGGTGATTGGTTTTGATTTGTTAATCTTAGTTTTTTTTTGCAGGTAATTGACCACATCATTGAAGTAAATTTAATTACAAACAAAAACGTCAAGTGTGCCGTAAAAAAGGGGTTAAATGATTGAATTACACTTGACTTGTTAATAGGTACACGGCTAAAAATTGAAATAATCAACTGTACAGTTGAGAAAATTGAATCTGTTTGAAGTGCTGTTGTGCTTTACGTTTAAATATATGATTGGTAAACCACAACAGCACTTAAGCAGATGCAATTTTCTCAGCTATATATTTGATTATTTCAACTAAAAATATCAATTTTATCCGTGTACCTTTTAACAAGTAAAGTGTAATTTCAATCATATAAACTCTTTTTTTACGGCACACTTGACGTTTTTGTTTGTAATCCGGGTACCTTTTTACGTCTATGGCGTCGCGCATCAAATGGTTATGCATGCAGTTGATTGTTGCTGGCCACTTTGAAACAATTCAACTCAGCTCTCAAAGCCTGCATTTATGAAATAAGTACGCCACTCTATCGTTTCAAGTTGCAAAATTCGAGGCGGCCTCGAAATTAACAACTAGTTTAGTTTGGTTTAAATCTATATCCACCCAAAACTATAACTGGTATAAGAGCAGCCTCCAAGTTTCCAAAAAGGAGTGAGTGAGTGCGTATGCCCCCACTGCAAACCTAATTCCTCCTTAGCAACTAAGTAGAGTAAGAGCCGAGGATAACGTAGCCTTGCCGTATTAGTTAGCAAGATAACCGCTACACCTCGTAGGGCAACCTATGTAGGAGGCTGCCTAGTACGTAAGCCCCACCCAAACGCTAACCCAACTTGATTCAGTCTCATAGCTTTCTCACTGCCGTTTCCGGACATGACGCTTTACCTGTCTGCCGAAATTTAGATCTGGCAACTTTTCCTAATGAGTTGTAGAGGTGTCTTTATACCCTATGAGAATTAACATGCGAGCTTGGTGATTTGCTAGTTAGTAGTTACTAGTTACTAGTTACTAGTAACACTCAACGTTATTGAGGGCACTTTTTCTCCATAAAGCGCACGTTCCCACATTTTCGTGTTGAGGTTTTCTTTGTTACTGACCCAAGACACCTGATTCAAACGATTTGCAAAGATTTCTACCGCATGGGGAATTTACACCAGTATGCTGAAATCACGTATAAGTTGGTTTCAGTTAAAAGATACAGTCTGCTAGTGCGGCCGCCTTTTTTTCATCAACAATCATTTTTTAACAATAGCATGTCTACAATCGGACGATCTATTATTACTTGGCGGCGACACACTAGCCTGTGTCTAGATGCGTTTAGCTGAAACACCGATTCTTTGATTTTACCCCTCAATAATCCACTTTTTTAGCAAAGACATAACACGTGCACGTAGAATGGATCTGGAGTTTGCTGAGTGGCATTGTTCCACAATTACAATGGTTAAAACAATGTGAAACTATCAAAATTATCGTTCAGGGACTCGTAAATCCAGAAAGCTCGACCAGTCAAAAAAATTGTCTCTCTGAGGATAAAGCCCAGGGAAATTTATGGCTTAGATCATGTTTCAGATTTTAGGTAGGTGCAGTAGTTTTTTTCTGAAACCGTGTCACACCAGAACAACAATAAGAAAAAGTGACCAATTTTCAAATTTACGTGAGTAAAAGTTTGTACAATCTACTTTCCATACCTATCGACTATCTGACCAAGTTTGGTCAAAATATATTGAATACGAACGGAGAAATTAATTTTTTTTTTTTAGTTTTGCTGGAAAGAGGACTTCAATCATATATACACGGCGAGTATGATAATGTCTACCACAAACGATCTTAGGCTTAGTGGTCGAGCCATTTTTGCTCTGAGTTGACGAAAACTTCATGGGTTCTTTTATTTTACTCTTACGGGGTTTTTGCATGATTAATCATTCTTCAGGGATTCTAACTGTACTTTCGCATTATTTTATTTTTAATAGATACAAAATTTCTTTTGATCATTTCAGGAATAATGTTACCTTCTTCGTCCATGTCTGCTATTGTTTTGCTCCTATTTATATTTGTTTGTTTGGCATCTAGTGGACGCAACAGAACAGGTATTTCAGTTTATAGTTGGTTACTGCATTTGTAATTAGATGCTGTTAGACTAATTATTGTCTTGAAGAGCGTAGCTGTATCGAGGGCACTACGCATAAAGTATTTATTTGGGTGTAGCAAAGTAGCTTCTGTTAATTTCAAGTCTGTTAATTTAAATTAATATCCCTGTATTATGATTAAAACCTTTGTTATGTTTATCATGTGTGAGGACTTTTGTTACGTGAGAGCCAAAATGTTACTGAAAGCTTTTTTCCTATTTATGTAATTTACAAATTTAAATTCCCAAATAATGCATAGAATGCTTGTGGATAATTTGGAAAGAATTGAACATTGTTTGAAGTCACTGTCCAATTCATTCCAAATTATCCACAAGCGTACTATCCCTTATTTTGGGGAATTTAAGTTAGTAAATTACAAAAATAGGCAAGGGGGTTTTCAAAATTTTGTCTCTCAAATAGCAAAATTCATCATAACACTACAAAGGTTTTATTCATTATACAGGGATATTAATTTAAATTAACAGACTTGTAACATAAAACAAGACCTAAAAGCGCGTGCATCACATAATGCAATTAATAGTCGAAGACCGCTGATGGACACATTCAGCCTGACATATGAGTCTATATATATCTTTTTTTTAGGAGGGGGGAAGAGAAGGGGAGAAAGTTGGTTTTAAAAGAACTCTACAATTTACGATACGCGTCAGGCAGTAAAAAAAAATTAACCGCATTCTTCAAATACTATATTCAGCTCAAGTTCTTTCTGCAGCAAGTTGTTTTAACCTGTTTAGAACTTTCACTCTTTAGTCGTACTAGCTGCATTTAGTAATGGCAGTGAAGTAGGCATATCGATACAGGCATTACATCAGTGACCTGTGGACGGATTGGATTGCCAATTTGAATCCAGGTCACACAACTCTTACGAAACGTAATGCATACGGGGGCTTACTGTACTGTTCGTGAATCCATTAAATTGTCGGACTTTCCTGACATGTTATCACTACGTCGGTACAACTGACGAAAAATGCTACTAAGCTATTTTAGTCTACTGGAAATAATAGAGTGTTGGTTTTCTGCATCCGGTGGACGAATCGTACTCGATGAATCGGGGATAATTTGTTGACCCAGGCCTTCATGTCTACTGGGCAACTGATTATACCGTAGTAGGGCGTGGTACGATTCAAAACCCTCAAATATGATTGGCAGGGCTATCCAGAGCTCGTTAGATGTAGTACCTGATTGGTATACCATAGAAAAAGGAGTATTTATTTTGTTTCATTGGGGGGTATCTTTCCTCACACTTTTCTGATGCTAGTCAGTGCAACAGTCCTTGAGTGTTCCTTCCCTTCTTTTCTAGTTTATCAGTATTATTCAGGACTATACTGGACGATTTGTGGGTCCATGACTTGAATGGGTCACATTATTTACTCTCTCGAAGGAATCTAAGTCATTTGTACTTCAGACCTGCAGGACAGTAGTACTTTACTTAATACGCCTATACGCTTATAATGCCTAAATTGGCATTAAGGGCCATATTCATAATTACGGCTCAATTCAAACTCTGAGCTGGTACTTTGCTATAAGGGTGAAGTCTGAGCCTAGCTCAGACTCACTTTGGTATACATAATGAAACCCAGGCTCAGACTTAGCAAAGTATAGCTTTGGCGTGAGTTTCAGCCACGCTCACACCTAGCAAAGCACAGCTTTGACGGATCCATGGAAACACAAATACACAAACAGACAAATAATGGGGTGGAAAAATAATAATAAGAATAATATTAAAGAAAGAAAAAAACAATGTACGAATTTTACACTCGTGACCTTTTTTTTTAGTAATACAAAAAAGCATACAATACAATTACTGACTTTACATAGATTTCATTTTTATACTTTTGAACACTAATCTTTGATATTTAACAAGAATTTATGCTAAAGAGAAATTTTTCTAATAATAATGATTGTCAAAGACAGCAGTCGGCTCCTGTTGGTCTTCCCGAAACGTGTGATGAAAATCCTAACTCAGACCAAACATCTGTTTTGATGAACCAGGTCGCGAGTTACAAGAAAGGGAAGCCTGCACAATGGGGCCCTTGGGTCACTCCCCGCCTCTTTTTCTGATGCTATTTCAGTAAATAAAGATAAGCCATTACAAAGGCTATTCAAGGATTAAAATACTGATGCCAGGGTTACAATATTGCCCGATCATCTAGTTTTATTTTAGAATAGCTATTTTTAGGCATATTTTTTAGAATGTTTGCAGGGGAGAATGGCGCTTGCACCTCTTTTTTAGTGATCTTTGCCTTTTTTTTCGATGGATGCTTCTTCCTCTCCCCCTCTCCCGTTTGAAAGTGTGTGGGCGCCTATGGTAACAATGAAAAAATAAGTGGCCAGCAATGAATCAACAAGGACCACATTCAGAAGATAGATCCAGAAGTGATGTTTTGCTGAACCAGGTCACAAGTGACAAGAAATGGGCACATTGGACACATTGGGGCACTGCCCCCCCCCCCCTCCAGGGCCCCTACCTTTATATGCCCTTTCGGTACATAAAGATAAGCCTCTACAAAGGCTATTCAAGGATGAAAAGACTGATTACAGGGTCTCAAGTTCGTTTAATATGGCCCGGCTCCATTTCTAGTATTTTTTAAAATTTTGGAATGTTTTTTTTAGACCACTTTTTTAGAATACATGGGCGGGGGGAACAGTGATTAAACCTTATTGAAAATATTGCTCTTTGTGTATTTTTAATGATCTTTGCCCTTCTTTCCGACGGATGCTTCCCCCCCCCCCCTCCCCCGTTTGAAAGTCTGTGGCGCGTACAGTGACACAGTGAACAAATACGTCGTTAGCCGAATTGCTGCAAACCACCATATACCACTGCCATGCCAGCAATGACCTGCGCCACAAGATAGACGGGAAAAACGCTGGGAAGCACGCGAGCTGATAGTCAACGTTTCTTTGGCGAGCTGTATCTCTGGACTGCCTCCCCCTCCCCCCCCCCCGTTTTGGATTTATACTTCATATGGGCGTTTGCTCCCCCCTCCCTCCCCTCCCGCATATTACGGCTGTCATACACGCGATTACTACTACAAAATTTTCACACGGCGGGTATATGTGTACTTTTTTAATTCAATTTTTATTGAGTTCATTTGTCTCACAGACAGGCGAATTAAAAGTTGAGGTAATAAAATTAGTCTGATGATTCAGCTGACTATTATAACTGACATCGTCTGACAAAAACTACTATTTTTGAATAAAAAACAAACATGATTTCATTTGCCCCCCACCCCGTCCAATCCCTCCATGGGCCCATGAGCCGGCGCTCTTGTCATCTGCCCGGATCGCATGGCCCTTCTTCGGCCCCTAACAGGGCGAGGAGTTATCGTCTAACTGGAAAATCGGATAATTGGAAGAACGTATACAGTATAACGGTATAACGGAAAATCATCGAACACGAAATTCGTGTAATGCAAAATTGTCTAACACGAAATTCATATAATGAAAAATCGTCTATATGTCCCTACCTTGCTCGCGCTACCGCGCTCGCTGCGGCTATACATATAACACCAGACACCGCACGTAAATTATTGTCCAGTTACGTTTATCCTTTATACGATTATCCATTATATGATATTCCGTTTAGAGGATTTTCCCAATTTTTTATTTATGCAAATAGTAGGCAATTAACAAATTAGACGATTTTCCAGTTAGACATTCGTCCGACGCCCCGCCCCTAACCAGGGAAGTCCCTAAACGAATCGATTTCGGAACGGTAAATAAAAACCGCAACGCGTAGGCCGTGCAGCCAAGTGAATGTTATGCAGAGTAGCTGACTCCCAAAGCAATACCAAAGTCTAGTCACGACCAGGCTTAGGATTTCTTGAGTCAACTCACGTTTTCAAAATGAGCCGACACCTTGGCTTTGCCATTATGTATACGAAGTGAGCAAGGCTCAAACTTTACAAAGTCGTTCTCACAGTAAAGCCTGAGTCCGAGCTCAGCTCATGCTTTAGTGTCATTATGAATATCAAATTGCTAAGCAGAGCTCGAGCTCATGCTTATCTCATGCTGAGCCTTCATTATGAATATGGCCCTAAAATGGCGGCCGTTGTAGAGTGTAAAAACAAAACGTCCTACTCGAACTTCACAGTAAGGGAGAAAACAAAGGGAGAAGATCGGAGGGATAATGAGGGGAGAATTGAGAATTGTCTAAAGAATGTGAAGGAGGGAAAATACTATGGGTAAAGATACAATGAGGTGACAAAGTTGTGTGAGTGAGGTGGAAAATTGCTGGTTTTTTTCAACCAATCCACCAAAATTCTTTCGTTTTGCTGTATTCAGTTGTGTGCATTTCTTTCTGCAGAAACGATAGGATTACCTAACTTTTATTGATGAGTGTAATTTTGACTTTATTTAATAAAATTGTAGTTAAACTTTAATTTCTGTTGTCTCAATTCAATAAGGTGCTGAACGGATGTACAGAAACGAAGTTCTTACTCAATTTTTATCCACTGTAGCTTGGAAAAAAATCATTGTCATAACTGACGAAGGTAAGACCACTCATAATTGACCACATATCGTATTATCGTAAACTTCGTATTGCAGTTTTTCTAATACCATCATTTTACTCAATCAGTTCGTTGAAGGATGTTCGTCAATCTGAAAGTCTTTGGGACCCATACAATTCGTTATGGGTTCATGTATACACGTTATTATATTGTTTTTTTTTTTATGAAGCCTACTTAATTGACCTTGGAGGATTGTGAGTTGTTTTTTGGTGTTTCGTGCATCATTTTCAATTTAAATCACGATAAATTTACGAGCATTTGCCCAAAAATGAAAACAATTGAAGATTTTACTTTTACACCATCATCTACATATAGAAGAGATCGCCATAGAAGAGATACTATTTTTTTTGATAGTCGTCAAACACCATTGCCGACCAGTTCACCGGGCTCCGAACATGGTGCCCCGTCTAGTGCCATTAAATCCAAGGCAGACACTGACGAAGTGTTGATGGTATCCCAGGCTGCACGTGTATTAAATAAGCTTGAACATGCTGCTCTTGAAAAAGATTTTGATTTACGTGACATTGACCAGAAGTTAACACACATATTGCAAAAAATCGATGCAAATTCAGATCGTACCAGTTTTATTACTGACCACGAAAAATCACCAACCTGGATACGGGCCCTTCGTCTAGAACTCATGTCACTCTTTAGTGAGCAGCGTTCTACTTTGTGGGCAGCTCTAGAAGAACGTTTGAACCTGATGCAATTGGATCTGCAGGCATTTTTACAGACTACAATTTCGAACATAAAACCACACCATGATGTCGTAACAATTGAAGAAGGGAAAACAGGTACCATAGCTCTTACAACAAACCTGTTACTTTCCAAAGATGGGGAATTACGTATTGGTTCATCACATTTGGATGGATCTGTGCAGAATAAACTGTTAATGCCCCTAACAGCGGGTAACTCTGAATCAAACTTGCACCCCCCAAACCTTTTGGCCGAAAATGATTCATCTACTCCTCCACATGTTACTACCCGGCGAAAAAGGTCAAAAATTAAACATCATTACAAAAATTGTGGTCCCGATGGTGCGCACCCAAAGGTTGGTATGGGAAATTCTACAGATCATCAGCTCCAACACACAGTACACGACAGTACTTCTTGTAATGTAAACGTGATCGGTGACACTGCGTATCTTCAGCAGACAGCCAGCTTATGCTTTAGAAAAAATTTAGAGAGGGATGGCAGGAAAAAGCCTTTGGAGAAAGAGCAGCTAAATACACCAGTGCGGTATACTACCCAGTCACCCATTAACCTTCTGAAGCCAATAATTATTCTTGGCGATTCTCACACTCGATCTCTCCGCTGTGGATTTCACCCGGACTCAGTGACCTGGTCCTGGCCTGGGGCCAAGGCACAGGATGTCTATTCTAAAGTGGCTGGTATATTGGCAACAACTAAGGAAGAAGCAGACTTTGTCGTTTGCGTGGGCTCAAATAACATCACATATGGTCCACCAAATCGTATCGTCTCCCATATCGAAAAAATTACTGCTTATATTAGAAACCATCGACCAGATGCGAAGATTACTGTTGTTGGTCTGCTGCCAAGAATCCTGCGTCGTAATATTCCAGACGACAAACTTATAACTCATACAAACAGCCTTCTTCGCAATTTATGTATCGAAGCAAATTTCAACTTTGCATCTATTGACCACGATATTGTCATGGATCATACTCTTCTTGCCCGAGATGGGATGCATCTCACCAGAAAAGGGAAAGAGAGACTCCAACAGGAAATTCTTTCACTCCACTTGGTGAAGGAAAACAAGCTTGTTTAATGGGGACTACTCCCATCCATCTTGAGAAATCTAATGAAAAAACATATTGTGGTTTTAGGTGCATCTTGTTAAACGCACGTAGTCTTAGTAAGAATATGAGTTGTTTTTATACTTTGCTAGCAACCTTGGTTTATGACATGGTATTTGTTGTTGAGACTTGGCTGAAGGAGTGCATAACGGATTCGATGATAGTGAGTGGGCTTCCCTATCGAGTTTTCAGGAGGGACCGAAACGGACGGGCTGGTGGGATTCTCATTGCCTCCCGGGAGCACTTGGATTTGGTCTTTGATTCTGTTGGAAAGGAGACTGAGGTGGTTTCCTGTATCTTGCCTAAGCATAAAATTCAATTTTTCTTACGTGAGGAGATAATGAATTACTGTTTCCGAAATGAAATTTTTGGGACTGATCAGTTCGGCTTCCTTCCGGGTAGGTCAGCCACTTTACAACTGTTGGTAGCGCTGGACTGTTGGACTGATGCCCTTGATAATGGTGCTCCATCGGACGTTGTGTATTTTGATTTTAAACGGGCTTTTGACTCAGTGGTACACAGTAAGCTGTTGCTTAAACTGGCCTATTACGGAATTGGTGACCCATTGTTGACTTGGATTAAGGCGTTCCTTACAGGTAGAACCCAAGTGGTACAAGTTGAAAATTCATTTTCGTCCTCAGGTGATGTTATTAGTGGAGTCCCTCAGGGTTCGGTCTTGGGTCCCCTTCTTTTTGTATTATTTTTAAATGACCTTAATCGAGCCGAAGACCTTACTGTGGATTTACATCTTAAATTCGCGGATGACCTCAAGGTGGGAAATGCACTTTCCGACCATGAATCCATCTTAAACCTAGATGCACACATTGATGCAGTGTCAAACTGGTCAAAGGATTGGCAGCTTGCTTTGTCATCTACTAAATGTTGCTGCCTACATATTGGTACACGGAAAACACCCCCGGAGTATTACTTTCTTGATGACCAGCCACTGAATTCCGTAAATCAAATCAAGGATCTTGGTGTGTGGATGACCCCAGATCTGAAACCTGCCATCCATTGTAACAAGATTGTAGGTCTGGCCTTCCAGCGTCTGGCTCTTGTGAAGCGCTGTTTTAATTCGGCCAACATGCAGGTCAGAGTTTGGGCTTTCAAGGCGTTCGTCCGTCCCATCTTGGAGTATGCCAGCCCGGTGTGGTCACCCTTTCAGCTTGGTGATATTGATAGGGTGGAATCGGTACAGCGTTATTTCACACGTGGCATACCTGGTCTTAAGGGCTTATCGCAGGGTGAGAGATTGCGCCAACTTGGACTGGAATCACTTGAATTGCGCAGGCTTAAGGCGGATCTTGTCCTTACCTTTAAGATCTTGCATGGGTTATTGACACTTGATGTGCCTTTCTTCGAATTAGCGACATATCAACACACCAGAGGACACCCTTGGAAATTGGTCGTCCAAAGATCCCACCTCGAGATTCGGAAACATTTTTTTGCTCTTAGGGTTGTGAATGTTTGGAATGCCCTCCCCCTCCGTGTTGTTTCGGCCCCTTCTGCGCCTTCTTTTAGACATCTGCTGGATGGTTTTGATTTTACGCGCTTCCTGAAGCGCCCGCTGTAAACTACTATACTGTTTACGGGCTGAAGCGCGAAGCATGACTACACTAAAATTATTTTTATTATTATTATTAAACTGTCCCGCCGTGTTTTTTTTATATTATTATTATTATAAATATTTTTAAAATTGTAAATAGCTTTAATTTTACTTTTCATCTCTGTTTTTTACCTTTAACTACAACTGTTTCATGCATTTCTTTGTTTTACCTTACGACTTCCAGGCTGGATGTTAGCGACCTTCCAGGGTCCTTTCCTGACCTGCGTGCAATTGCACCAAACTTTCTATTATTATTATTAAGCATTGGTTGTTTTTTACAGTTCGTAAATGACATTTCTGAAGAAAAAAGTTATCTGTAGGGTATTAAAAAAAGCTTTTGTGGCTCTTCCTGATGGGCGATAATTCTGCAGACTAGTACACCGTATTATCAAACGTAATATCCCAATAGCTAAGGAAATTATCAGATAATTTTTTCACCTCGAGTGTTTTGGCCCCTATAAACTCACGAGTGATATTTAGGCAGACATTAATTTCCCGAGTGCGTAGCACGAGGGAAATTATCTGCCAATAAATAGCACGAGTGAGTTTAATGGGCCAAAACACGAGTGTTGAAAAAAATATGATAATTTCCAATAGCTCGCGGGGTATTTAGTTAGAGAATTTCACGTCATATTTCAGTATTCAGCACTCTAAATTTCGTATGCAACATTTAAAATTTTTTATAAAAGTCGCGCTGCCGTACAAATATCGGCGCGCCGATTGGCACTACGGCCGCCAGGAATAAAATTGATATTCGCCGCCGCTGAAGAATTTTTCATTGGCGCACACCTCCAAACTTTTTACTTTAAACAATTCCGTAATATTAAATTAATAAATGCAATACATAATTTTACTTTTTTCTAAAATTGCAAGAGTAAATAAAAAAAAAACAATCAAATAGTACTGTAGTGGAGCGTAATAAATTTCAAAACGGTGCTGAGAATTTGTTGCTAGGTTACGTTAACGTTAGGCCTAACGACGCAGTCCGGTTAACGACGAGCTTCGCCGCCGATTCTACGTTTGGCTGCAGGCGTTGCTAGGTTACAGAAACGAACGACACAGTGAGTATTTCGAGAGAAAGGCCTCCCGGATTGTTTTTGGTAGGAAAATACATGCTTTTATTTGAAATGAATTCAACAAACTTATCGTAACGTGTCAACTGTGTAACGTTTGAAGTGAGTGACTGCCAAAAGCGTATCAACTTCTGAAAGCGCTCGCCATGTTTTGCACGGTTTAGCATTACGCTGCGTCGACCAATGAAAGGTGCAGGATATTGCCTAACTGATTTAGTTTTAAATTTAGCCAATCAACATCGGCTTACAGTGATAATCATGCAGTAGGTTTTGAAAGTTACTGCGTGATTATCACTGTGAAGCCCTAACCAGACTGGCTGCTCGCGGCTGCACGCCGACGTAGTATGGTGTAAAAAAGACTTCAATATTCGTCCTTAACGCAACACCAACAACACGATTGCTGCAATGTTGACCTTGTAGGCACGTAGTTACGCACAGCTTCGCACGAAATTCTCTTCTGTCTGGAGAGGCCTTGAGTCGGTTGTGATTGGGCGAATTTAGTACACGATCAAGTAAGCAAATTTCGGTCAGGGAAATTCTCAGCGTTAATACACTGAGTGCTCGTATGAAATTGATAATTTGTGTGTTTTAGGACGAAACTCCTTTCCAGATTTAATTTCCTGAGACTGAAGGTCGGGTAAAATTTTGTTGGATAGGAGTATAGTGCTAAAACGCACAAATTACACATTTAATAAAAACACGAGTATTGTTCGCTTTGAATTCGTGAATTCGATTTGAGAAGTAATTTTCTCCGACGTAATTTTGTTTTAAGGTTCCGATATCAATTTACGATTTCGATTTTCGAAGTAATTTTCATTTATGATGTTTAGTTTAACAATGTTTACGATGGTTTCCCCTATTTGGCGTAGCGCTACAAGCCCCCATCTCATTTCGTCATACTACCTGTAATTTCCTTTACTTTAGAATTGCTAGTTCGTATTAATATTAATTAGGCCTAAACCTCATTTTTATATTCTCAGCTGTAATACCACAAGTGCTTCTATGCAATCGACAATTTGGGTGTTTTAGCAACGAAACTCCTTTCCAGATTTAATTTCCCGAGACCGAAGATCGATGGAAATTTGGTGGAAAGTAGTTGAGTGCTAACACGTAAAAATTATACATTTCGTAGAAGCACGAGTGTGAAGCACTAGCGTGATTCGGTTTGAGAATTTTTGATTTTCTTCCCGCAGAACGATTCTCCGAAATAATTTCATTCTACGTTTTGTTTTCAATTCATTATGGTCTTTTCAGTTATAATACCACGAGTGCTTGTATTAAATCGACAATCTGGGTGTTTTAGCACGAAACTAAAGGCAGAAACGGTTGTCTGTCATGGTGAACCATTTGCTTGACAACCGTCTCATCAGTGATGATCAGTTTGGCTTTTTGCCAGGGAGGTCTTCTTGCTGTCAATTACTTGCATGCCTCGATCGATGGACGAGTGCTCTCGACATTGGTATCCCATCTGGTATAATTTACTTTGACTTCCGTAAGGCATTCGAATCGGTGGTCCATTCAAAGCTCCTTTTCAAACTCGAACACTTCGGTTTCAGTGGACAGTTATTGTCTTGGATCGCATCCTTCCTTAGGGGTCGGATTCAACGTGTCTTGGTCGGTAGCTCGCCCTCTTCTCATTTGGCAATTGAAAGCAGTGATACGCAGGGGTCGGTCCTAGGACCCTTATTGTTTGTAATCTTTTTAAATGATCTCCAATGCGAAAACTTGCATTCTACGCATCAATTCAAATTTGCCGATGATTTGAAGTTGGGTACCCATGTAGTCGACCTGATGGCAGACCGCATGGTATTGTCAACAGCCATTGAATATGTTTCTAAGTGGAGCGAGGATTGGCAGTTGCCGCTCGCTACTGAAAAATGTCAGACTTTCCACGTTGGTGGCCAAAATCCATCTGCTCCTTACCTCTTAAAGGGAGCACAAATTCCAAATATATCGGAAGTGAGTGATATGGGGATCTGTCTCACTGCTAATCTTAAACCATCACTACACTGCAGCATAATTGCGGCAAAGGCTTTTCGGAGACTTGCTATTGTAAATCGTTGCTTCACATCTGCGAATTCACGGATTAGGGTTTGGCCGTTTCGAGTTTTTGTGCGGCCCTTGTTGGAGTATGCGAGTCAGGTGTGGTCCCCATCCCTTCTTGGTGACATTGACATGATTGAGCGGGTACAGCGGAAGTTTACAAAGGGTTTGCCTGGCTTACGGGACTTGCAATACAGTGAGCGACTTTCCAGGGTTGGCCTGGAGCCCTTGGAACTGCGCAGGTTGCGTGCCGATTTACATCTTACTTTTAAGATTGTTCGAGGGTTTTGGTCGGTCGACTTGCCGTTCTTTGACCCCTAACCGTATAAGGCCACTAGAAGCCACTCTGTGAAGCTGGCTGTTCAGCCTGGGAGACTGGAGTGCAGGAAGAGTTTCTTTACTGTAAGGGTAATCACTGTCTGGAACTCCTTAAGGGACGATACGGTTCGGGCACGCTCTCCGGCACAGTTTAAAACCTTATTGGGCAGTGCTGACCTTTCTCGATTTCTCAAAAAACCGGAATTCTGTCCTCACAGTTCATTTGACTCATCGAAACGACTCGGACAAGTTTAATTTGCATGCCCTTCTTGATCCAAACCACACTCGTGGTTAAACTAAACTATTATTATCATTATTATAACTCCTTTCCAATTTTAATTTCCTGAGACCGAAGGTCGAGGGAAATTTGTTGGAAAGGAGTTGAGTGCTAAAACGCCCAAATTATACATTTCATACAAGCACGAGTGGAATTCGATAGAGAATTTTTGTTTTCTTTTCCCTAAACGATTTTCTGAAGGAATTTCATGTTAGGGATTTGGTTTCGATTTACGATCTCGATTTCGACATACGAAGTAATTTTGATTTACGGTGTTTAGTTTTGTTTATAATGTTTATCTTTTATGTTTTGTTGACGATGATTAACTCTTATCTGGCGTAGCGTTACCACCCACCATCACATTTCATCAATCACCTGTATTTTCGTTCGCTACGGCATTGGCATTTCGTATTAGACCTAATCTCATTTTTATGTTGTTGATAAGCCAAATGAAACGAATCTTAACCGAGAAACAGCTTCGTGCTGCCGAAAAAAACGACGATTAACGAAACTGACGCCATTCCACATCGCATTTCATTAACCAACCTGTAACTTCGTTCGCTTTGGTATTGGCATTTCCTATTAGGCCTAACGTCATTTTTATGTTGTTGATACGCCAAATTCAACGAATCTTAATTGAGAAAAGCTTCGTTCTGTATAATTACTGAAGGAGGAGGTCCACTGTCGGTTTCGGTTTCGATGAGCCGAGGTCTTCGAAACCGAAGACTATGGTCCGACTATGATCCGACCATGGTCCTCATTTTGTAAAAAGAAAACGAAAATTCTTAGTATAATTCGGTTTTGCTTTCGATTCACCGTGGTCTTTTTAGTGTTAAGTTAGCATGTTGGTCATTTTGCAGAAAGAAAGCGAAAATTTTCACTTCAATTGTTCTTGGAAATTAACACGTAAATTACTCCACGAGTTAAGAAAGTTACCTAATTTTTTTAATCCTCGTGCTATTTATTAGTTGAGAATTAGTGTCAGCCTAATTGAAGAGCGTTCGTGCAAAACCACATATATCACTTTTTCCAACAGATTGAGGTCGCCACTGGTTTGAGCTCTTCATCATCAACTGGATCCACGTGTAACATGTTTGGGACAAAACAATTTGGTTCCACCATTTTATAGGCTTGATAAAAGAGCTGTTTGGAGAAGAATAACATACATCCGAAATGTTGCTAGGAGCAGAATCATACAAATCCTTAAGGTTATCCATTTTTGTTTCTAAGTCCAATAGATGCCTATACGAAAATCTAAACTAACAGAGTTAGACGTGTGGTGTCAAAGAGAAAGGTTCTCAGAACTACTTGCCGAGTCCAGAAATTTAATAAACAAATTTTCGATTTTTGTCTTTTTTGTCTAACACTTGTTTTTCTAAGTTCTCACTTACTGTGTACAGGGCCTTAACGTTCACTCGTACAGCAAAAGTTGTGGAGATCAAAATGAAAGGTTGTAAAAGTTTCAGTTAGATGAGTGTCAACTGTTTTTAGTTAAACTGACGCTTTTTCACCTCCAAACAAATGGATTGTTTAAATTTTAAAACCACACATATTAATTTACTTTTCAAGCCAAATGACACATATCCCATTCCTTTGCTGCAAAACAATACAAATCAAATCAATGGTCACCAAAACAAACTATTAAGAAACCAGTCAGAAGACAATAATTGTTGTGGGTAGTGTAAGTCAGTGGTTCCCAACCTTTTGTACAGTAATCCTCCCCATTGGATTAGCAGGCAATGGTACCCCCCCTCCAAAAAAAAAACCACTTGTGCAACTTTTTTCACTACGATGAGGTAAGTGTTGCCACATGAAAACAAAAATGTGAAGAATTTTGGCTGAAATGGCTGTAGGTTGCATAAAAACTCTGTTGATATTTAAAAATGAAAATTGTGTCTTCTTCTTCATGCAGTTTAACTTCTTTTGTGATATATACAGTTAAAAAAAAATTTAAATCGTTACTGATCTTTAGGGTGCGGTTATGCAACGGTTCGCCTTTGCATTCTCGCAGCTAGAAGCTAGAAATCATCTGAAATTCCAACATAGCGGTGATGTTACCTCCACCGTGTCGTAACGAAAACAGTCGATAATGTTAGTTCAGAAGTGACCGGGAAATTGTTTCGTCAGGAGGAATTGTTTGTCTTATCGTCACTGATTATCAGATTGTAAGCATTTAACTCAAACGATGTCGGAGTTAGATAATCCAGGTAGCGATGTTACCATGGCAACGACATCTTTCCATCCCTATTAAATTCTAGCTGTGAAAATGCAAAAGTGATTCGATGCGCAAATGCGCCCTTATAGTACGGCGGCAGCAGCGGCTCGTGCCTCCCCTGCAGTTGCTCCACGCCTCCTACTGGTTGGGAAACGTGGGTGTAAGTTATGTCTGAGCTAAGAAATAGCATTGTTAGTTTCATTGTTCTGAGCTGCTATAAGTATAGGTTATTACCCGCTTTCCGAGTACTGAGATTAACAATGTCGAGGCCCCGCAGTGGCCGAGCCATTGTTGTACGAGGAAAGCGGGTAATAACCTATTTATCACTTAGTCGCGGTACATTTGAAAAGCGCAATCACTGTATTGTTATTGCAACATCGCCTTTGTTCGCTGAAGGGGTAAATCGGCATTGGGATTAGTTTTTTGATGTAAACATTATTGCATGCACAGTCGCATTGTGAAGCTTTCTGAGCAAAAGAACGTCAGCACGATTCGTTCTTTGTTGTACGCGTGCTGGCCCTTTGTCGATCTCAGTCTCCAGACCTGTTGCATTGTTACAAGCATTGTTGTATAGTACGGAGATCGTCGACACTGGGTGATAACGCACAATAGATTTTTGTTAAATATCTCAAAATGACTTATATGGATTTGTGTGGTTTTGCTCGAATGTTCTTCACTTACATTTGGTTTGGAAAAACATCATACATTTACCTTCCAACCTCTATGGTTTTTTTTACTGAAGATTTCGTAACTCATTGACCGTGCTTGGCACGTTACAATTCTAAATCTCGGTGTTGATTTTTTTTTTTTAATTGTAGAAGACAATCTCCTGTTCCGTCGTTTATCAGAAGACTTAATTTCCATTCAGGTGGTCATTCTGCGGCACAAATTCAGTGGAGCCGTATTTTTAAAATATCTTTCTTCCTCAGAACATATTCACATACTCGTTTTATGCAGTCCATCGTGGCACGATACGGTTATTTCTTGGGTAAGTTGAACGTAATTTCTTGCATAGGTTTAAATTAAATGTAATTTCGTGGATAAGATAATTTCTTGGGATAAACAGGATGGAAAGCCAAATGGGCTCGAAAATTGATAAATAAGTATTTAAGGCAACGTTAGTAGGTTTGCATCGTTAGTTAGTTATCACTTTTCTTGCAATAAGGTCTTGTATAATTTCTAGGATACTTTATAGAGTGACTTTATTGTGATAGTGTGAAGCCAAAATATTCTTTTCAACATTTAAAGTGCTGACTTCCTTGTATTTTAACGACTGCAGCCTGACGTGTAACTGAGTTCAGTTGCTTAACGACAGGGTATTCTTATGGCTGATTGGGATAAACGTTCTGTGGCTCACTCAAGGTGTGGAACTTTTATTTATTTATAGCAAAAACAAATCGTCAGTTTCTGGTCTACTTTAGCGAAATCAGGCTAGTTACAGCAGACAACATAAATATGTACATAAAATATATTCACATAACGACTGACAATACAAAATGAGCCAAAAAATAAACAACATACATGGGGATCCTGGTGTGGAACGTTTTAAACAAATTGTGGGCGAGCACCCACACAAACTCGTTGTATTTAATCATCAAAAATTCGGTTTTTGGTTGTTTTTAACCAGCCATCCAGACTTGACATGTCAAAAAAGCTGTAAGCAGAGTATCATGCAAGACAGATTGTGATGCCAAAAGGAATGATCAATTCGAAAATAATAAAAAAAAAACCTTAGTAACAAGAGAAATGAATGAACAAACAAATGTGTAACATCCAATAAAATAAAAATAAGAAATGAAACCTAGAACAAATGAGTAGTCTTCTTCATTAAAAACTTACGGTCGGTATACATATGTACCTCTTCTTCTCTTGAAGTAGGAGGGCTAAAAATATGAGAAAGGTGTCAAAAGACAGGAAATTAATCCGGATTTCGCGTAGGCGTATTTTCGTAGTTCTAGGTAACATTTTTCCTCTCGAAAAAAGCGAAAAAACCCCTTTGGACCATTGTTGAAACGAATTTTTCGAAGTTGATTGTTAGTTTCGGAATATCACGTCTTCCTGCTGTGCGGATGGTCCACAATTGTTGCGCCACGTAGGAGGCGCGTGGTCCAGTCGTGTTGTCATTAGGGTTACGGCTGGCAATACTAACAGCCGACATTCAAGAATGAGGCACGTGCAGCTCGCTAAGGGACGACTGTTGGAGTTGCATTTTGGAGATTTCAAATACAAACTACCAATTTTAGCCTTACATTTAAATGAAATTACGCAAAGCTACGAAAAGATTAATGGCAAATTAAGCCTATTTAAAAATATATATATTGATAACAATAGGGTCAAAAATGTTTCCACGTTTGCATTTGTAAAACAGCGACGTTCGATCAATAGTGTGCTATTAGCTGGTGCTCTACTCAGCTATAGTTCAGCCTAATAGCGGTAAAAACGAATAGTTTCTATAGGTACGATTTCGCCTTGCACGAAATCTTTTATATTAGCCAAAAGTTATAGGCGACATGTGGTTGCTGTTTCAAAGCATCACACGTAGCAGGGAAGGAGATGGGTTTTAAGTAAAAATTATAAAAATTTGTGAAACAAGGAAACTATCGTAAAGTCTGCAAAATTTATTTGAATAAAAAATAATTTATACCAAGAGCGGCACAAAAAGTATGAATGATAAAATTACCAAGCATTTTAGTTCAAGCATGCAGCAACTCGCGTGCTGCAGCGTTGAAACGGCTTTTGATGGATAAGGTTGCTTCAAGGCAAGGCCGACTGGGGAAGAAATCCCGTGTCTCGCCTCCTGGCTCTTTGCCTGTTTAGGTGCATGCCAGAAAGGCGATAGCTTCTTCAAGCCAAGACCGACTGTGTACAAATCGCATGCCTAACCTCCTGGCTCAATAACAGTGAAATCGCGTGCCGGAAAGGGAATGGCTTCTTCAAGCCAAGGCCGACTGGGCTACAAATCGCGTGCCTCGCCTCCTGGCTCATTGGCAGGTTAGGCGCACGCCAGAAAGGGGATGGTTTCTTCAAGATAAGGCCGATTGGATACAAATCGCATGTTTCGCCTTAAGAAGCGCACGTAACTCTTGGGTGGCCAGACAGTTGGACAGATTTATGGTTATTATTTGTTTTTCAATCGAAGCCTAACGTCTGCAAGGCTGCAAGGGTAGTTTTGCAGTGAATTTGTGAAACTGTGTCGTGGCGAAGATCAGCGTAGTATCACCAGGGTATGATGGATGACGGTGTGTGGTCCTAGGTTCAATATGTACATATACTTAAGTTGTTTTATAGTAGGGCGTTTGGCTGTGGGTCATGGCTCCAATAAATTCATTATTCCCCGACCCTTACAAAAAAAACGTACTGCACTCTGATTATTTGCTTGATCGTGTTAGATATGGAATGTCCGTCATCAGCATAAGAGTTGCAGCATGAAATCTCCTCGAGCGTAGCGAGACGACGCGGTATGAGCGAGCGACTCACTAGTAGGTTATAAAAATTATTCATTATTTAATAGCTGAATACGCCACTGGTCGAGCACGTCTATCCTGTGCTGCTTGAAGTACTGATGGTATAAAACTACGTGTTTAAGTTTATACGTGTTTAAGTTTATGTTGCGAGTTTAATTCCGGATTTCGACGTTGGAATTTTACCACCCCAGCAAGGTCACAACTGACGTCATTGTGAAATATCCCAAGTCCGAAGTCCACCTGACGTCAAATTGTAATGTGCCATTGTCGAAATTAATACTCAATTGTTAGTCGATAATCGATATCTGATCAATTGTTGTAACAAAACATAACACTGATTTGTCTGTACGTAATGCATTCAATTGTAACGCTCGAGCTCGCTTGATCATCCGTCGGGTGCTCCTAACAATTAGCTATTAACCTAAAATTCCATTCCAGTTCCAACTCTCCAACTCCCCGCATCAAAAGGTAATTTCGGCCCTAATATTAGAATTTTTCCCCAATTTCCCCTATCCCCAACTTAAACTCAAACTTGATCCATCCTGTTGCTAGTTCACAACTGCAACCCCGTTGCTACTTAATTTAGCTGTCATCAACTTAACCAAATTTTCCCGAAACCTATAAATCTAAATTTCCCCAAGTAAGCCTAATACCGTTGACATTCCATTTAAGGCCTTAAGCCTAGGTTAGTGTCGCCCAAGAATTTCAGGCGAGCCAGAGCACTCCATCGCTCAAATGTTAAATTAAACCCACACCAAATCTGAACCACGACTACTAGCCTTAATCCATCAGCTTAAGTAAATTTGGAATTCCTGCAACCCCTAGACTACCACCACGGCACGTTTTAGAACTTGTCCCTAAACTGTAAGGCCTTAACCCTACAACTCGTCAACTACTCACTGGTATGACACTATCGTCTGGTGCTGCAATCAAACGAGGCTGGATTGTGGCCAGGCAAGCATTGTTCCTGCAGATTGGGAAATGATAGCTGTTACGTGTGGCGAGGCCGCATTTATAGAAATAGTCGAAAATGATGTCTCCAAGCTGTGGCCGGTTTAGCCAGAGGAGATGAACGGGATAAAATGGCTGTGGTAGTCTCATAGTCGGGTTGTGGACTCATCCGTCCATACCCCAACTCGTTGGTCTCGGTAAATCATGTTCGCCCGTAATGTACGGAGCGTGAGCCACCAACACTGATAGGCCATCAGAGCGCACACCAATCCAGAGGAAGAGGACAACGTAATGTTGACGTTAACGTAGAATTACATCCCAATGAAAATTACAAGTTTGAAATTTGTTGTTATGAATTTTTGTAACCTTGGTCAACCAATCACGAAGAGTGAGAAAAGAATGACGAAGCATCCAGGTATCATGAACCTACCACAAAGTCAATACAGCCAAACTGTCTACTTCAAAAGCACAACAGAATTTTAAGCCAAAAAAGACAATACAAATTTAGACACCGTAAAAAGGGGCCAGCAACACATAACACGAATGTTGCATCAGGATGAGGTGGGTACGTACGGACGCAGTCCTCTCCTGCACGTAATCCCATCAGGATCATATTATAACAATTTTAAAATATCAAGTCAATACACATCTAAAACAAAATTATAAGGAAAACAATCATCTCTCCTCGTTAAAAAGTTGCAATTTATGCTTGGTTGGTTGGTTGGGTGCTTGGTTGGGGCAGTTCGTCTTCTCCTCTGGCAGTAGAAGGCTACAAATATGAGAATTTTGTCAAAAGAAAGCAAATTAATCCGTTCTTTATGTAGGCGTATTTTCAAAGTCCGAGCTGGGTCCTAAATGACCGCAATTAACGAAAAATGACCATTTGCAACAATCAGCAACAATCTCCCAACAATGCCTCAACAATACATGACGTCATGATTGTTGCCAAATTTTTTTCGTGGACTCCAAGCCGTTCGGAACGTCCATCAACAATGGACTATAGCAACTGACGAACGTGGAACGAGTCAATAACTTGTTCTCAGTAATAATCAGTAAACACGCGCAGTTTGCGTAACATAGCCTATTATATTTTAACATTGGAGTCATTCATATCATCGAGTCTATAGTATTCGGACAAATCCAGGACAAGAGAATAATCGTTTAGCCGTAGCACAAAGACAAAAAAAAAGATTAAATGCTAAATACTAAATTACGTGTAGAAAGTATATTGACACCAGAAAACGGTGCCAAGAATAGTGTTACGTGTGCATCTGTATCATTTCAAACAGCAATATTCGAGCATTAGTGTTTACATAAAGTCATCAGCCGGTACCCTCCTTATTTATGCTAAAACATAAAAAGCTTTTATTATTTGGCTACGAGTTAGTGTCTTGTGTAGGCCTAACTTACATTCAAACCCTGGCGTTTTCACTTGGCGCTCTGCTGCTGTTTCGCGAAGTGAGGGATCATCAGAAAGTGAAATGATAAGAAACTAATGGAAAAATCTTAACTGAGCAGGACGTAAAGAAAAAAATTCTTAAAATAAGTGAAACAAGACAACCTATGTAAAGTGTAGTACTAACACAAATTAGAAGTGATGTGTGGTTCGGTGTTACGTTTCTAAGAAAATGTGTGCTCTGATTAAGTGAGCGAAGCGAACGAAAATCAGCGTTTGTCATCCGAAACAGCCTTTTTTCCTAAATACAGTTATTAAGTACTAGGCTAAATATTTATTCAGTAGTAAAAATGAATCTGTTGAATCTTGAGAAAATAAGAATTTTAAAAGAATTAGCATAAATAGTTATAACTTCGAACACAATCCTGTGCTTTACCACAAAAACGCATTGTTCTGTAAAGAAGCCTTGATTAAATGTAACGTAAAATCTAAAAAAAAACTAAAGAAACTACATTTTCAAAGTAAACAGAGAATTAAAGGAAAAAAATCACAAAATATTCACCTTCACAACACCCTAAACTGAGTATAGCATGGGGAATCCCGGTTCGCACAAGAATATAGGATCAGACTAAATAATAAAAGGAAAATCTGAGTGTAATCGTAACATTAAAAAGAGAACATAATCATGAAAAATACTTAGCTGAACCAATCACTGTAAAACGAAGGTGGCAGACGAGAGTTTCAACAGCAGTGGATGCTCATTAACCACCATGCTGATAAGCCGAATGCTCAAACATACTACTTAAAATAAAAAAAAAAATAACGGACACCTACGTTTCGAACCAGGCAGACAAAGGTTATACAAAAATTAAAACGTGGTCTTTGTGCATTATTGTTAAAAATTATTACGGAAAAACGGGAGGAGTTCAAAACGTCCGGCACTGTTATGTGAGCTCACTAAAAAACAGTGTGAGTGTAATACGATGAAAGTGACGCATGCATCTCACTAGTTCGCGTTGGGAAATCCATGTCAGAGATATTCAATACTATATTAAATCCTATACATACTCTTTGGAGTCATTTTAATGTATGTTAATTTTAGGTTGTAAATAGTTTTATTTTTATTACACTACGTTCCTTATTATTAATTGTTTGCTTTGCACACAGAAGTTCCTAGTGAACTTCGTGCCTTTGTATTTATACAATGTAATAAAGCATTTATTATTATTAAATTAAATTAAATTAAATTAAATTAAATTAAATTAAATTAAATTAAATTAATAGAAACTATACCGTCATCATACATAACAAAACCAAAACTTTCAGAAGCACCAACAATGCAAATACAGGAGTGAAACAACAAAGGGTAGCCTTATTTCCCTTTTTAAATTTTTTCTTTACTTTAATTGTATGGTGATGCGAAACGTGTTGCGTTACGGCGTTTGACTTAGTTTGACTTTAGTTTTTAATCTTATTTAATTTCAGAAAAATAGGAAACTAGACAAAAACGTAAAAACAAAAAAGGCGGTTTTAAAGCAGAAGGTGGTAGACGTGTGTTCGAAATATGTAGATTTAACCGGAAACGACTCTCTTTATTTCAAACGATGGCTTCTTTGCTCATGTTGACATCTGAAAGGTTATTCTAGAATCTCGTCACTAATTATGAATAAGAATTACCTAAATTAGAAGTCGTTTAAGAGTTTTATTTCGTTTCCAGCGATGAACGACTTAAAAGTGAACCTGAGCAGTAACTGCTTATTGTCAATGTCAGAAACTAAAATGAAATTTAAAGTTAAAATCATGTATTTCAAAGTCGTAAAGAGCAGAAATGAGCTAACAATGGATGGAGTTTGTTTTACATTAGCACAATGGGAAGAAATAATAAGGAAATTTGAGTTTTTCTTTAAATTTAAACATAAGTCACTCCTTTGTTTCATTAGGCACTGAATGCATGTCAATTTCAAGGTAAAATACAAACAATCTCCGAATTGTTACAAAATATGGGGAAGTAGAATTGACTAAGCATTAGTTTGAAATAGTAAAGGAGAGTTACAATGATGTTTATGAATGGGTTGATGACGTGGCTACCAAACTGTTTTGCACAAAAAACCAAAGCTGTAATATTTTTCTTCTTTTTAGGCAAAATATATGACATCAACCATCTCCTTACCGTTTTCCTCTAAATAATGAACACTTAGGGAATAATGTATTCATTAAAATGACTATCTTTAACAAAGTCAAGTGTGTTCATACTATATTCCCAACAATGTATCATATTCATACAGGGTGGTCCACAAAAAACAGTCTGACAACCCAACATTTTCTAAGCCCAAATTATCTAGTTAGCACCCCTCAGAACCACGAGAGGACAGGAATCAAATCTAATGAAACGGACGATTTCTGTCATCTCCTGTTTCTGTGGATGCTAACTAGAAAAGTTTTGTGTGGTCCACCCTGTATAATTATAGTCCTAGAGCCAGACCTTCAAAAAGAGGGTGTCTGGTTTCATCTCTGGGTAGTAAATTTCAACTATGCCATTTGATTCTGCACTACTTCAGTTTAACGTTTTGGTATGATACTTTTTAATGTTGGGTAGCTTTTGGTATTTATGACGTCATTCAAGATGGCTGATGCTCGTTTCCGCCTTTAAATAAGAAATGACGAGTAACTCACTAATGGTGCTACTTAGTGTTTTTGTCCACTGAAGATAATTTCTAATATAA